>CALNXK010000238.1:307500-440000 GCA_942486035.1 Porites lobata | reverse complement strand
TCAACAAAAACCTGTCTAATTTTGTTTGCACAGACTCGCCTGTATCTCCAATCTTGCCCAGTTTATCCTTAAATTCACCCACATAGCGTTCTGCTAACCCATTTGTAGCAGGATGTCCCGGAGCAGTGAGAGTATGAAGGATGTCGTTTTCTCTTAGAAATTTCTGGAATTCATCACTCGTAAACTGAGTCCCATTGTCTGTTACCAGATGTTCTGGTAAACCAAAGTAACTAAAAATGTGTCTCAAAGCAGTAATAGTGTTGGTGCTGGTGGCATGAGTCATGGGTACTATCTCCAAAAATTTGGAATAAGCATCCACCACGACCAAAAACATCTTGCCAAGATAAGGCCCAGCAAAATCTACATGTAATCGTTTCCATGGTCCGCCTGGCCAGGACCATGAAGCAGTTGGGGCGGATGCTGGCGATTTAGCAGATTCTTGACAAGCAGGACATAATTTAACTGTCTCCTCAATTTGCTTATCAAGTCCAGGCCACCAAAAGTATTTTCGAGCTAATTGTTTCATTTTGACCATACCCAGGTGTTCTGCATGCAAATCGGCCAATAAGAGAGCCTGTAACGCCTCTGGTACAACAACTCGCGAGTTCCACAGGAGGATACCATCTTCATAAGAGAGTTCAAGTCTTTTGCTGTAGCAAGGTTGGAACACTGCTTCCAGATTATTGGGCCAACCCTGCTGAGTAAACTGTAACACCTTTCCAAGAACTGGGTCTCTCATGGTTTCCATAGCAACCACGGACGCATTTAAAAACTGGTCTTCTTCGATAAACATTATATTTACAGTTACCTGTTCTGCAGCAGACTGCTTGTATTCAATAGGCTTCGTGGACAAAAAATCTGCAAACACATTGTCTTTGCCGCTTATGAATTCAATCGTATAGTCATAAGCAGCTAAAAGTAATGTCAACGACACACTCTTATCTGGCTTTCGCTGTTCAAAGGACATTTTACCATGTCAACAGCTCAAGAAGTCTTCCGTTCAGAGGGGTTAAAAAGACGCATTTTGGAATTGGCTAATCGATCCTTCTTAAAAAGGAACATTCGCCCCAAAGCTCCGTGCTGGTACAGGCTTCTCGGAGTCCAAAAACTCTACTGCCAGAACAAGGCCCAAGAAGAAGGTGCAAAACAACAATACGAGAAGGGCCGAAAGAGTTTTATCGACTACTTTCTTTCTATTCTTGAAGACGTTTTCAAGAACTTCATGAGCAAAAGCGCTTTTGAAGCTTGCGATATGTTTCGTCAGGAAGTGGAAAATATCATGCAACTTCTCGTCTGGTTTAAGTGTGACGCCATGGACGAAGAACAAAGACTAAGGTGTATTGATGTTTTCAACAAAGCGGCCGAGCTACGTGCAAAGATGATGGGGGAGAAGCGATTTAATGCGGTTTTTAATATGCTGAAAGACAAGTGCCTACAGTTGCAAGATGAAAAAAGGTTAAGTGATTGTCTTACTTCACTAGGGATAAAAGAGGCATTCAGTTGTTTCTTTTCCCCTCATCTGTCCCTTGAAGCTGGAGAGAGAGCTAAAGATTACTTTATGGAAGCCGATAGAATCCAGAGCGACCTTTCAATTAATACCGGTAACAGCAGAGCCCAGTGCCTTGCCAAATATGGCCGTTGTGTCTCTATAGATGGGGAATTTGGCAAAGGAAAGGAAATGATTAATAAAGCAATCGATATTCGTAAGGGGCATGGCAAAGAGGATAGCGTCATGTTAGGTGCAACATACAACGACTTAGCAGGTGAGCCTAAGTTCAACATCGTTCCCAGGGTCCTCTCCCTTCCCTCCTCGAGAAAGAAGAGCGAAGAAGTAGTATCTTAGATAAGGAGGGGATGCAGAGCACCGAAGGAAAGTTAAAAGCCTGAGGCACAAGGCGTTAAGTTCTTTCCTAGATCCGTCCCTAGAGATGGTTGAGCCCAGTAGCTGGCCATCTTACCGTGAGGGCTTTGTCGAAAGAGAATCAGTTATGAATATGCTGTACTTTAAAATGAAGTTTCAACTCAGTTTGATGCTCGATTTCCTATGTCTCCTAGCTTGATACCACTTTAGCCTAAACTTGATTTTAACCTTCTACAGATACAAACCGCGAGCCCATAACCCAGAGTGAGCAATTTCCATATGTTCTCGTGTGACGTCGTTTTGGAACCGACCAATTTATTTTTTGAACGATTTTGGCGCGAATTTAGAATAGTCCCACAAACCAGTTAGCAAATCTTACAGAAAACTGTAAAAAAAACTGTATTATTGACCTTTTAATGACATTTAGTATTTTTTTTTCATATCTTATACCTCGAATGTGCTCATTGACGGAGCGGCCTTCCATTTTTGTGGGAAACTAAACTGTATCTAAAAATAAGGTTCGTGAAAACGCCCCCCCCCCCTCCCATAGGCATAGGCTTAGCTAAAGGCTTTGTTCGCTCCGGGTTATGCCAAGGGCTCCTATACAAACTGGTTACATATTTTCATGATTTTCATGTTAATATTGCCGTGATAATGTGCTTCGTTAATTGGAATAACTTTTATGAAAAACCTACAAGAACAATAAATCCAGCAACGAAACTGTACATTTCTCCTGTGTTGTAGTTGTCCTCTTCCTGGAAGCGGCACATCATCAAAAACAACATCAACAAGAACGAGCCAATGCACTTTTCCGAGAAGCCGTAAAATTCAGAACACAGGAAACGCTTCCAATATACAGAGAAAAGCTGGGCGATCATCCTTTTACAGCTACCATCCTAAACAACCTGTCCAAAAACTACCGTGCTCTGGGACAGTTCGAAGACGCTAAAAAGTGTTCAGAGGAGGCGCTGAAAATTCGGTGGAACTTCCTTCGGGAGCACATGGAAACAGCTTTATCTCTATTTGAGGTTGCAATGGCATTTAAGGAAACGAACGAGTTACAGGCAGCAAAAACTAACTTTGAGCAGTGTTTAGCCATGCAGGAGAAGGTGCTGGATACGAAACACAAGGATCTCGAAAGGTAAGCAGAAGTGAGTGTAATTGACTTAACAATGCGAGCAAATGAAGGGTGGGCTGGGAGGAAGGGGAACACTCCCCCCCACCCCTCCAACACTAGTCGAAACTTGCTAGCGGGGATCTCCCTCTTGGGTGCAGCTGCCATATCTTCAGGTAAAATGAACGCACCGCCGACCTCAGGTTTGTCAGCCAGATGACTATTTCGAGGTACCGACGTAAAAAAAGGACTATGTAACGTTTTTCTAACCCTTTTTCTTCACTCTGTTAAGGAGTAGCCTGTGTGAAAATAAGTTTATTCGAGTCAACGGTTGCTGCAAGTGTTTCCTGGCTTGTATGCAACTATGAAAGTGGACCTCGCTTTTGAGTCTGTTTCCAGTCAAACAACACTTTACGTTGGTACAACTGAATTTTATCAGCAAGCAGAACCTTCATGAGTGGATCCAGGATTATTGAAGGAACGCGGCTTGTGTAGATGGGTCACCAAATTTTTCATCAATTAAAATTTTTTGTCGGCAAGTCCGGCAAAAGTTGCAAATCAAGGCCGGACTGGAAACCTGTAACATTGGAAACTGTAGCGAAGCCACAAAATAAGAAAAAGAAAGACTCAAAAAGGGAAACTTCACAAAGCCTAAGCGTTTCTTCCAGAAAAAAGTTAAGTAGAATGCTTCAGCGCCACTGACCCCAAAGAACAAATCAAAATGGCGGAGGCAATAAAACAAGCGTTAGCGGAAAAGAACTCAGAAGAGCTCCTGTCACGTACGTTTTAGAGCAGTCTTAGCTCGACAACAAAGGTAATAGGGATCTTATAGGATGCACTGTATGGTAGGCGACTGTGTTTGATACTTATCATCTTTTTTCGTGCTTAGGCCGTTTTAAAGGGGGGTAGCCACCAAACCAACCCGCCGCTCCATTTTCATCCTATTACCCTATGCATTGGTAGGTTTCCTATGAGGAGCCGCTCCTGTTTCTTTGTGCAGGTACCATTTTTCTGACGCGTACGCTGCAAACCGGATGCAACAATGAAAACGAACAAAAGTGGTCTAGCCATGTTGAGTAGTACCGTAAATGCAACGAAACGAGGTATTTGCGGTTGTGATAAGTCACAGATGACACTTGAAAAAACTGGGCGAGCATTTCAAGTAGCTCTGTAAATGGTTCAAAACCTTGCCAAAAATTTTAATCGTTTCCTTTTTCCCCGCGTGTTATGGGGGCCGTTTGGCTAAGAGACTGAAATGGCGCTTCGTATTTTACTATAATTCCCGTGCTATTGGTGCGGGTGCATTGGACAACCCTCTGCTATTGCCCCTTTTTTCTTAGCTGTGTCATGAATGATACCTTAAAAATGTTTGCCTTTTCGGCTTTGTGTTCGCCTTTTACAGAAAAGTTTTCTTTTTTACAGTACCAAGAAAGAACTGGAAGAAGTGTGTAAGCGCCTCGAGGATATAGAGGAAATAGATGATGGAATGAAAAGTAGCGTTCCTCGGGCAGTTTAAAAATTTGCTTTGAATGCAATTCAAACGAGGTTATTTCATTGCGGAATGGTCCTCGGTAACTAGCCAGTACTTAAAAAGCTTTGGGGTGTGTTCTACTTTAAGATGTATAAAAACATAACTTATAACAGTTTTTTTGTTTCATATTAGAACCCGCACTGAAAAACTTTGGTGCGTGTACAGAACATCGGTTGCCAGTAGTTACTGTCAGTGCCTTTCTATAAGTGTGCTTCTTGTGTGCAGCGAACGTACACTTCATTCAGATCAACATCAAAGAATCATTGAAAATAGACCCTGATGGTAAATTTGTAAATAAATAGACCTACGCCAAAATGGCATTAGATAAATCCGTTTTCTGTGGTTAACAAAATTTGTTTCCCTTATAGTTAAAGTCAAGTAATACGGGCAAAATTTTCGTCCAACTTGTCACGCAGCAAATTTCAATGTTGCAAGTTGAGGCTCATTTTGAAAATGGTGCCTTGTGATTGGTCAACGGTATGTTTTGTGTCACTAAACAAAATGGCGAACTCGCTTAGCCGCCCTTGGTTTATTATAATAATAATAGTAATAATAATAATATAATGACTTAAATACAGTATCCATGAAGTGGCTTTTCGCCTGTAAACTAAAAGGTATCTTAACTATTATTCTAGTAATTTACAAATAAAATAACAATTAAATTTTATGAGAAATAGTTAAAAAAATAAAATAAAATAATAAAAATAAAAGTATAGACTATATCTAACATTTGGGCTTGTGACATTAAAATATCTCTGTGTCACTGAAATAGAGTCGAATCCGGGGCATTATAACAATGGCGTTATTGATTTGCAAAAGAGTCCATAGTCGTTAATGTTTCTGACATGGTTCTGACAAGTTGTATGCAGACACTATATGAGTACTAAGTCTAAGGTATTCAGGAAAACTTGTATCATTCAGAGATTTAAAAGTCAATTTAAGAACAGAAAGTTTGCGTCTTTTAGCAATATCTAGCAAGTTTAGTGTCACTAGGTCAGACTCATTACCGTATTTCCTTAACACAAACCCGGCACATGCATTTTGCCCTCTCTGGAGGCATCGCAGCTGATAGGCTGCTGGTAGTGGATCGAACAGGCGTAGTCCAGCCTGGAAATAACGAGACACTCTGCCAGCTGCTTCCTCACATGATATGGAGCCATATGCTTCAGTTTTCTTAGAACTGCCAGTGTCCCGTAGCATGACGCGAGTGTTAAGGTGACATACTCGTTCCATGTCAGATGTTGGTTAAAATGTAGTCCAAGCAACTTTGTAGATTGTACGCGCTTCAAGGGAACTCCTGCAGTTTACATTTAAAGTAGAGCTGTCCAGGCTATGCACTCGAGACATCTGTGTTGTCGACAGAAGTGTCCACTTTGTCTTCTTGGTATTTAGCGCAAGATTAGAGTCAGTGGAATAGTTTTCCAGACGTGCCATAGCATCATTTAAGCCGGTGGTGCAATCATCCAACTTGGACACCTTTGAGTGAAGGTCAAAAGTTGTGTCGTTAGCATATTGAAAGCACGGGCACTGAGCATGCTCTTGAAGATCTGCTACATATAGGTTTAAGATGAAAGGACCTAATATAGAACCTTGAGGCACGCCGAAATCAACGACTTTCTTGCATCAGTCTGGACAAACTCGGGTCTACTTTGCGCAACATATTGCCGCGATTTGCAACATTGAAATTTGTTGCGTGACAAGTTGAGAGCGAAGGATGGTAATACGCGCAATAAGGCTTTTCAACTTGCAATTCAGCTGACGAACGCGAAACTGGAGCTTTTGCTTAAAACCTTCTCCTTAGATTTTTCGTTTATTTTGTACATAGCTAGAGTATATGTAAGCTTAAGTTTCACCAGTGTCGAGGAGACAACATGATTGAAACTTGATAGAACTTCGACAGAGATTACCATAGCCGTCTATCTTTACAGTAATTGACCAGGAAACGTAATTTCGAACAAATTGACATGTGGAACCCTATGACTACCAGATTAGTTGTGTAAACATTGATTCACGTAATCAGTATAGAGTTTCTGGGGTCAAATCGCCGACGTTTCACCTGCGGAACGTGTCTAACTGCGAGGGGCGAAAAAAAGACGGCTGTATTAGCAATAATACCCAGTCTTCTTCTTTCTACAACTGTGTTTATTCTACAGCTACTTCTTTGCAATAGACTAGGATTATTCCGTGGTCTTTCTTAGTCCATTGGACGAAACGCGCGAGACTGAGAAGAAAATGACCACTCTCTTCGCGTGCTTCATCGCTGGCATGTTTTGTGTCATATTTCAAAAAAATCTAGAGTATTCGCAGTGTAATTTTGGGCAACCAGAGGAGCCCGCAATCTTAATCTTCAAGTTACTATTACGCATGCATGGGATGTATGTAGCCAGCATTCGTTTGTGTAGACACACAGACACACATTCTTAGTTTATATTTCAATTTTCTCACCTCTCCTTCATTTTATTTTTATTATTTCACCGCGCTCCCAAAACGAGAACACAAACATGACGTCGGGTTGTTGGGCAGAGCTCTAGTCGCATTGAGGAACACACTTTGAACAAAGGATGACAAAAATGTCAGAGCAAGATGTGACAGAAGTGCCGGTTCAACTTCAAGTCATTTAAAACTTGAAGAAATTGGATTTAAGGTGTCTGCATATAGATAGTATCCCGTTCTTTTAAGATGTAAATAAAATATTAATCACTCTTGTCTTATTGATGTTGCTTAGCCTTAAGTATTCCCCTGCTTAAACTAAAAAAAAACTAAAATTGGAAACTCAAAAAAAAAGCAAAATAACAATAACAATAATAAATATAGGTATTAAAATTAGGACTATTTATTGGGATAACAATTAGTTTTGGCAAGGCGATAGTCAAAGATACCGACCTTTTCCTGCCTTAAATAATAACTTGAATAGAAACAACTGAGATCGTACTGTAATGGGAAAAACAATTAAAGGTACTCTGATATGTACCTCTAACCGCCACCGCCACGTGTGAATCAATCACTATACGTTATTTATCAGTTACATTATCCATTTCTGCTCGTGTGCTTAAGTATAATCGCTTACTGTATTTAACCGATCATTGTATTTCTACCGAGGAAAGGACTGACAGGAGAGCCATTATCAAGTATTAAACTCCCAGATTCCAATATTTAGTTTGGTTTATTCCAAGTGTTTCGACAGTAATTCACACAATTTAGTTGTTTGATTTAACGAAACTGCCTCTTTTCGATTCTCGACTCGGTACCTCATTTAAACGAAATATTTAACCTAGGTGATGGGAAACATCTCTCGTAATATTACATATATATTCTTCGAGGCCATTTCCAAAGCCGTTTTTAGGAACATGAATTAGAACAATTATCGTTTGGAAACCACGCACTAAACTGGGGACAAGGCAGCTGGCTACACCTCTGGTTTATGATCCTGATACCGAACTCTCGATTCTAGGATCCGTTCCGGATGAAGGGTTTTGGAAATGGCCATCTTTTCAATGTTGGGTTAAAACAAAAAAATACAAAATAGTTGAATACACGGTTTAGTCTTGGAACTTTGAAAGCTAGTTTTTTCCACTATGTACTATTAAGCTTTGCAGTTACCAAGAATAACACCAAGGTGGGATCGGTTCTTGTACCGAAATCTACTTTATTATTACGAAGGAAAATTGATTTCCGTAATAGGTGTTTTCAGCTGTGGAAGGGATTATGAATCAATTTTTCCAACAAATCTCGTTTTTTCAAGGCCGATAGCTTTTCGCACTTGTACGCCTAAGACTCGAATAATAATTAGTTTTCTCCAACTCATGAAAACGTAGGTTGGGCCACACGCCTTGACACCTTTTGGTTTCTTTGTTCCAAGTTGAACCAGTTTCAAGCGGATTTCACTCACTTTACAAACTTAAAACTAACATCTGTTTCGAGAGAATCTCGAAAAAACTTAAAACCTTACTGACTAACGATTTCAATTCTTGCAAAAGAATTCGGTCATGAAGGTATTACTAGTTTTGCAAAATTTCTATAGTAGCAGCTGGAAACAGTTCAATTACGGTTTCTTTTGATCCTATACTTGTAAACACTCATAAACACCTATTTTCTGCATATGAATGCTATTGATCTTGTATAAAACTTAATTAATTGATCTTTTCAGTATAAATAGAAGCACTCTGTAAGCTAGGATATATTCAGCTTTAGCTCTGGTCAAAGTTGTCACTGCTGCACAGAAGACATTAAACCGATTTTAACTACCAAAGTTCTGCTGGTCCACTTCCTCAAAATCTGTACCCCCACATCTGGACTTCCACTCGGAATGAATGAAATAAGAGGGGGGAATTACAGGATTGAGGGTAAATCTCCCTAATTTTTGGGGCAATTTCTCCCTCCTCCCTAAACTTGGCTCAAAAATTGGTGGCGGGCAACACACGACTCCTGCACTTATAGTCGTAAAGGAAGTTATCTGACCTTCAGTGCCTCGTCTCCACATCCACATACGGCACGAAGATTTGTATGGAGAAAAAGCCCCTATACCTACCAAGTATTTAAGAAAAATACTCTGTGTTACATTAACAGAAAACTCGTTCCAATTTTGCAGTAGCAACTACCTACAACCGGACCACATTGAACAGCTATGGGAGCCGTTGCTTTTGCAAACACATTACTAACCAAGACAACCAGCAGAAACTTTTCAGTACACGAACTTCTATTCGTGTCACCCACCAGGTCCAGGTTGTTTAATAGCTGGATACCGCTATCCACCGGATAAATCACTACCCAGCGGATAAGTGCTAGGGAAACCAATTGCGTTATCCAGTGGATAGAGATTTATCAGGTGGATAGCGCTATCCAACGTTTGAACAACCGGGACCAGGTGTGAAGAAAGGCTTCATTAAAGGAAAAGCGCTCAGACGTCTAAGGACTAATTCCTCTCAAACTAATTTTGAGGAAAATATCAAAACATTCGAAAATCGCCTGATAGAAAGAGGTTACTTTGCCGCTATTGTGAGAAAGTCGACCTCTCTGAGGTAAAATTCGCCGACGGAAAAAGCCACCCAAGAGAGAAACAAATCTGCCCGTAAAAAACTACTATCTTTTGTTACACAATACCACCCAGCTTTACCTCAGGCTGAAGAAAGTACAAATGGGCAAATTGCACCCTATACAAAACCAACAACGGCTAAAAGAAATCTTTGAGGAGCCTTCCCTCATATTATATCGCTTAAGGACCTATTAGTTAGAGCGAAGCTCTCAACGCCTGGTTATCTCCCTACTACCACATGATTTCATTTTCTCCCTTCTCCCTACATGTTTGCCCCGATCTCGTCCTCCTCCCTACCGTTTTTCAGGCCATTTCTCCCTCCTCCCTATTCTGTTCCTCTCCCCTCAAAACAAATAAAGAAAGATGGTAGATTTTAAGCTCTTTGAAGAAATGAGAAGTGATGTGATCAACATGTCACGAGCATGGGACACAGAAGAAATCTGAGTCGCCAACAGGAATTGAATCTATGGTCTTATGTACACCGGTCGGATGCTCTATTAACCACTGAGTTACGTAGGACTCGTGGCGAGCTGGGCCAAATACAAGGTTCATGTATGACATCGTCCTGCGTACTGCTAGGATCAGCAATGTCGAATCGTCATATGTGTGATAAATACAGATGGTAAATCTTAGGGTCGGTTAAGAAATGAGAAGTGATGTGATCAACTTAATTCACTTTTCATTTCTTCACTGAGCTTAAAATTTACCATCTACCAGGTTTGTGATTTTAGGTTCACGTTTGTACGGCTAAACCACGCTCTAGCGGTAAGTGATTTGCCGCAAAGTTTTTGCGCCCTAAAACATTACAGCTCATCAAGACCGACGGTCAGGAAAAATCTAGTCTGCTACGTACACAGCCGTTTTTAGTGTGGTCACACAACGCTCCTCCCCACAAACGGCTGCTGAAAACCGAACTACATTCCTTTCCCTTTGTGTTTGTGGTCTAACGAAAAAGCCAATCATGTATAAGAGATTTGACAATACGTGATCCGTAGGGCGCTAGGAAGCGAGATCGCTTCTCAGTTTTCGACAAATCAATCAATCGTCGCTGAATTTAAACGGGCTCTGTGTTAGTGGGGGTGTGTAGCAGACTAGGAAAAATCGACCAAAATGTTAATTTCTTGGCAACAGTTTAAAAATCAATTTCTTTCATTTTTTAACCACAGATAGCTTTTAGGTAGATAAGAAACCTGATGTAGATTTTTCCCGCCAAAAGCCTTTTATTTGTGAGAAAAATTAGAAGATCGGTTTTCGATAACGGAATCTCAGACTGCCCTAATTTTTAACCTGAAATTCGCTAACATCAACTTTCCTCGCGTTCGCAAACGAAGCCGCATGAAGAAATTTGGACATTTTCTATGAACAGAAAAATCCTACTCCTTTCACTAAAAGATACTTTCAGGGCAATAGCGAGGCTCTTCGCACTGAAATAATTCAATAATGGGGGACTTTTTTTTTTGTTGACAACAAATTAACAACATTAATACACAGCAGAAAGTAAAAGAATAAATAAGTAAATAAATATGTCAGTAAGTAACAAAACAAATTACAATAAAAGCAAAGAGTTTTGGAAAATAAATAATAATAAAAATAAAAATAAAAAATAAAAAAAAACCTGTCAGTTGCCACACATATTCAATATTGTTTGCCACAATTTTCAATGCGATATTGTTCAAAAAGCTTACGTAGAAATTACTCTAAATTAGGTTTCGTTACAATGTTCTTGCAAGTATACAAGTATTTCTTTTGCAGTATTACCAATAGACGAAGTTTGCGTTGAGTTGAAATTGGTATTTGCAATGGAAGGGAGTCATCGAACGTGTTAAATAAAATTTGCTTGTTCGAAAGTTGTTCGTTCTCTTTATGATATTCATTAAACCACCTTAAAGTTTTGGAAAAGAATTCCTTTGACTCTTGACAACATAAAAAGGTGTGTTCAATTGAATCTGGATTAAGGCAGAAAGGATTCTTTGTCGTGATTATTCTATGCATAACCTTAAAAGTGAATTGTCTAAGCTTATTATCTTTCGAGGACTTGTATATATTCACAAAACAATCACCCCAAACAGGAAGTTCTGAAAAACGTTTTTTCCAAGCCCTTACCGCGGAGGGTTCTGAAACAAGTTTCTCGATGAACAGACTGTAATTATTTTTACAGCGGAATTTGGTGAAGACTATTGTTCTATCCTCTATTTGACAGTACTCTGAAGTTGCTCCAAGCAGATCAGGGACCGTGGAACCAAATGCCTTTCGTTTCAAATCCGGAGGAATGGCAGCAATTAATTGAAAACAGTGCAAATAGTTAGCTTTAATTTCAAATTTATTTTGAAATTCTTCGAAGGTTAGAAATTTACCATTTAAATTCATTAAATCGCTGATGAACGTAACACCCTGATCAAACCATTGTTTCCAGAAGACACTGTTCCTTTCTACTGTAATTCTCCTGTTATTCCAGAGAATGAGGTCATTGTTTTTATCGTATTCTGAGAATTTCGTTAATTCTTGGAAATAATCTAATAACTCACGGTAGAATAAAGGTAGATTGTTGTCAAGGGTTGCAGTATTGAAGTTACACTTAAGAAGGAGGGGCAGGCCGCCATATTTATCGAAAAACAAATTCGGTATTGCCTGGCAATTATCATCAGAGATGCTAATCAGTCTAGCTATCCAGGCTAGTCGCAAAGATTTTACCATAATTTCAAAATTTATAAAGTTAAGGCCACCATTTTCAAGTGGCTGGCATACAACATTTCGTTTAATTTTATCTTTCTTATTTTTCCACAAAAACGAGAACAGGAGGCTTTGAGCCGCGCGTGTTACTGCATCAGGGACAGTCATTAGTGAAGCAGTGTAGATTAACTGAGAGGCACCAAGCGTTTTGGCTAGAACTGATTTGCCAAAAAGCGTAAGGTCACGCGTTTGCCAGAGGTTTAGTTTAGTTTTCATTTTGCGAATCTTGCTGAAGAAGTTGGCATCGTTGTCCTTGTCTGCGTTATACGACAAGTGCTCCCCGAGTATTTTTATGCTCTGAAATTCCAATATTTTGTTGTTTTTTTTTTATGTTTTGAGGAGCCAATCCACATTGCTTTGGTTTTTTTCTTATTTAGACGTAAACCAGATATGCTACCGAAACTTCGGATGATCTGTAACGAGAATTTTAGAGAATTTTAGAGAATTAAACAATTGTAAGCTTCTTTTTATAAAGTTCCACTCTATGGAATCGAATGCGTTTTCAAAGTCGATAAAAAGAAAAATTCCCGAGATCTTCCTCACATACGTGTATTCCATAAGATCATTCAAAAGTCTTACGTTTTGACCAATAAATCTATCCTTCATAAATCCTGTTTGGTCCGAATGGATTAGTTTGAGAAGGAAAGGTTCTATACGTTTTGCAATACACTTTGCCAGGATTTTGTAATCAACATTAAGCAACGTTATTGGGCGCCATCCAGTAAGCTCTGACAGGTGGTAGTCATTTTTTGGAATTAAAGAAATTACTCCTCTTCACTGGGATACTGAGGGACCGCCTTTCCGAAAAGCTTCATTATACGAATCAAGTAGATTCTGTTTTAAAAGGTCAAAGAAAGTTTCATAAAATTCTTTGGAGAAACCGTCTACTGACCAGGAGTTTTATTTTTCTCAAAGGAATGTAACACACTTTTAATTTCTTGTACAGTTACTCATGTTCAAACGTCGCTTGTTCCTCGTTAGACAGACGTGGAATTTCCAAGTTTTGAATAAAGTCCTTGAGGCCTAATTCCTGTTCAGACAGTGGGACATCAGTAAGTTTGGATTTGTATGTTTCGCTAAAAAACACCTCTATTTGTTTATTTATCTTTTTCATGTCCCGAAGTGATTTCACCATTATCTAACTTAATTTGAAGCAAGGTTTTCGTCACATAGTTTTTCTTTTCTAGATTAAAAAAGTACTTTGTTGGTTTCTCGCCTTGTTCTATCCACTTAACTGGGTCTAAAAATTGTCTCTTTACCTTTTGATTCGTACAAAGAATTCAATTCGTTTTTCTCTGCCTCATATTGATCTAGGATATGAGGGTTCAAATCGGCATCATTACAAATTTTATAGTCCAGTTCATCTAAATTGTGTTGGAGGACAATCTCCCGTTTTTAAACCTCAGCTCTTTTCTTCTTAGAATAGCTCATGGTCTAGGCTCAAAGTTCCATCTTTATAAATTCCGAAAGAAGTTGCTTGCTTTCTACATGTTTGTATTTTCCTAGCGTCCTAGGGTAAATAAAATTTTTTAAATCTATGTAGTCTTGATCTTCTAATAAAGTATTATTGAATTTCCACTTCCCAGGCCCTCTTTCAAGTTCACTTTGTAACTCCATACCTAAAAAGATTGCTTTGTGGTCTTGTGCTATGGAAGAGCGCACCTCAGTTCTTTTAACATTATATGAGATAGGGCGACATACGAGGAAAAAGTCAATTCTAGATTTCAACTTTGAATTTTTAGTTTCGAACGTAAATGATTTGGTGTCTGCATGGAATTGCCTATAAATATCAGGTAAATCGAGTTCTTCCATCAGGTCAATAATGGAGTACCCTGGGTACCAGAGGTTTTTCTCGCGTGCGGCTAGAATTTTCGGTGTTGGCCGAAGGCCGAAGACACGCGCGGCGGAGCTGCGAGAAAAATGCTCTTCCCGCGGGTCACTATAAAGACTTGACAGAAACCGGACACCGCGCTAGAAAAGTCTCTGGCACCCAGGGTAATAATGGAGTTTCTATATGTGGTTTCTTTGATTAATTTTGTGGTGTCAGTTTTGGAGACAAGTTTTTCACCTAAGATTCTGATAAATTGTTCCTGTTCGCGGTAATCATTTGGTGCATAAACATTAATCACATAACAGATTGTAAGCTCTACTTGGAGTTTAGAGATTAAGTACCTCCCGTGGGGATCTATTTCTACAATGGATACTTGGAACTTCCGTGCTGGATTGATCAGCATTGTGACTCCTTTCGAATGCTCCCTGCCATTGGAGAAAAAACCTTTTCCTCCCCACTCTGCTGTCCAGATGTTCTCGTCTTCAGGCTTTGAAAAAGTTTCTTGCAAATTGAAAATTGTGGCTTTTTGGTCTTTTAAATAGGAAAAAATCGCTCTTCTTTTGTTCGTATTGCGTAATCCCCTTACGTTAAAAGAAAGGATTTTTAATTTTTACGCCATATTATTCTACGGAGGTGATAAGAAGTTCATAAATATGCTGTGGCTTTGGTGGTTAAAAACAGGCGAAAATAATAAACTTAAATAAACCTTGTTAAATATATTCAAGAATAAAATCAACAAGAGAAAGGAAACACAGCTAAAGAGGCTTTGGGACAGAGAAAGAAACAACAAAACGCGCACATGCAACATAAAACAGAATACGACTAAAAACCTATTACTTCTGGGAACAACCATTCAAACTAATTGCGAGAGGTTTAAAGGTCTATAAAAAAAAATTGCTGAACTGCAGTATATGGAATGACAATATTATGACTGTATGAAATTATTAAAAGTCTGTAAAGAAATAGAAATATACTGTAATCAGTATAATGAATTGAGATCGTCTAATGAGTTTATTTTGGAGGTTCTAGAGGAGGGGCTAGGTTTGATGAAAATGTTACCATCAACTGTCCATATTTTCCATTATTGATGCAAGCGCTTTTGGTCGCGGACCTTTCTAAATAAACCAGCTCTGCGAGCGGTTAAATTCTCATTGATATCAATTTTTTCGGCGCCAAATACGGAGCTTACATTTGCATTGCGTAATGAGGGATAGGTTTTCAGGATAACAAAAACTCAAATTCGGTACTCATTTTCGAAGGTAATATTTAACATGTAGTATAACTCCAAATTCTCTTTATGCTATTCAAATCACACATTTATTTAAGACATACCTGGGAATTGGCTTGGCTTAGTGAAGGAAAACTCTGTGAGACACCATCGAAGTTCAGAAATTTTCATGGTAGGCCGGCGGTAATTGTAAGCACTTTTAATTTCGAAACGCACAAAAGTAGATATTTCAATCCTAAAGGCTCGTTTTTCGTACTTCTTGTAGGTTTTCCCTAACCATTAGACCACGGTAGAATTGCTGCTCAGAGAAGGTTTGATTTAGATATTTATGGTGTCAGCCCTAACAATAAATGAAGGCTAACCAAACCCGAGTGAGTGCTTAACCCTAATCAGTGCCTAGCTCTAATCACTATTCTCATTCGCGTAAACGCCGCCGCATGACGATTTTATCAACTAAACAACTGCGTGCTCCCTCATAAGGCACTCTATTGGCCCTATTTGTTTCCCAGGGAAATTCTCTAGGCCTTTTATACGCCCTTGAAAACAAATTCGCTCTCTTCTCGCAAGTCTACTCAACAATGGGCATACAAGTCTTATTCCTCAACAACTTTAGCCAGCGCCACTGAAGCTTTTTTCATGGCTCATGTTCTCGTCGAACCTGAACCAGCAGCTGTGGCCGCTATTGCTCCTTCAAAACCCAGAGCAGAATATGAACCGGTACCAGCACCACCAGTTGAGGTATCGTGTTTTTATTACTTTTTATCCCTTCCCCTTTTCTTGTCATTTTATTGTCTATATTAATCCCCATTCTGTTGTGGAGGTTGTTTACGTTGGCGCTGTTAGGCGTCGGTGCAACGTACCAGAGGAAAAGCGACCTTAGCTTTATTTATTGTCGTGTTCTTTGCGTCCGTTAATGTAGAACGAGTCGGGACATATTACGTTGGCGCTTCCTTGCGTCTGTGAAACATAAAAGAGGACCTCAAACAGTGCAGTTAAGTGGAATGTATTTAATTACGTTGGCGCCTTTTGGCGTCTGTGAAACGTACAATGAAGAGAAAGGCATTACTTTGGCGCTATTTAGTGTTTGTCAAACGTAAAGGAGGATCTCAGCCCCAAAGCGGCACTGTAAATTGGAATGTATTTAATTACGTTGGCGCCCTTTGGCGTCTGTGACATGTACAATGAAGAAAACGACATTACGTGGACCCTTCAGCGTCGGTATTGTGTATTTTATTTCTAGAGTCTTTTATCCTTTACGGCGTATTTCACATAAGTATTGTAAGATCAAATCGGGCTGCCAGTAGTTTGTTTTTCCCGTCTGCAAATTTTCAACGCATTGTATTGTCAACATACGCCTTGCACCCCCGACTGTTCTCTACAGATCTCCCACCTTTTATATTTCTTATCCATAAATTTCACAATTCTTGTTATTCCCGCTCATTACACTTATTTCTATAGGATGTGTTTCTCCCTAAAGTACAATCGTTACTTTACACAGTTGTTTTTTGTTTATGGAATTTCATGCGTTTCAATAAATTATGTACTTCCCTTTGCAACGGGAGCATTTCATGCGCATATTATGCTCCCATAGGTCGCCTTGCCTCACCCATCTACACTATTCAATAGTAATTGCCGTTCATCTCATTCATATCCATGACCTATTTCAGTTTCCCTATGCCCTTTTACCATTTTGTTTATCCCCCAGGCTGCCCCGGATGTTGTAGACGAGGTTAAGGGAGAGATAGAAGCGGTGAAGTCAAAAATTCCCGAAAATACCGTTAACCAAGCCCCTTAGAATCTTCGACAACTTCTGTCCCGTACCCCCGGTGTGTTTGACGTTCACTGGGCCATGGCAGCTTTAGAGCATTTATCCGACACCGCTCGGGAAAATGGTGACGAACATGCTCCAAGATACAATGCCATCCTTAAGCAAACCAGAGGCCTTTTTGGACACCAAGCTCATCCAGCGAATACTCTTGAAGCTCCTTGGAACTAAAGAAGAAATTGCCACAGCGAGGGAGATAGAGAAGGCTACTGAAAGTAACCCATTTAGCCTCCCGCTTTTAAGTAGTCAGGTCTTCAACGGCCAACGCCCTCCGGCCAGAGCTCGTCCATATGTCATCACCTGTTACGCTTGTGGCCTGAGAGGCCACATAGCCCGCAATTGCAGAGCCAGAAGGGGCCGTGACTCCGAGAGATAATAGATTCTGTAACCACGTTGCCTGTACTCACAGCCTGAATAATAAACATGTGTTTCATAAATATTTTATTTTTCTTTGGTGTACACTTCCTTTCTCCAGACCCACACTTGAGTCGTTTTCAGGGGGGGGGGGGGTCCCAAACACACCCCTTTTCCAGTCTCCGAACGGTTTCCTGGCTCGACACAGCTGTAAGGTTCCCTCCCAGCCTCCCTCTCACGCAGGATCTTTCCTTCCTTTTAGATCCTCTCCCACTCGGATTTCTCAAACCGGATTAAAGGTGCTGCAAGTCACCCTACGGCTACGGTTTGGTGTAACTGGGAGGGAAAGCCCCACAGCTGGGCAGGGCTACTCCCCTCGATCGAATCCGTCGCATCTGGACAGCATTACGCCAACCCTACCAAACTCCCTTTTAGAGAATCGAATCACTTCATGGCAGGAAATCTCAGAATTTATCTTTCCGCTTGGGAGACTATCTTAAAAGGACATCCTAAAGCCGACGAGCTCTATGATTACCTTTCCTTCGGAGTTGACATTAGAGACTTCTTTGTCCATTTCAAAGGCAACTACCAGGGAAGAAGTTATGATTCGTCGTTTCCCCCTAGGGTAACCTTTGCTAATGCGCGAAGATGCTTGGATTTCGAAAAAATTTATCTCTTCCTGTATTGTAAAGCGCGTTTCCAAGGGCTCCCTCTTAGTCCTTGAAGAGGTCGGTGCTGTCGATCCCCCTCACCTAGTAATGCCTATTACAGTAGAACCAACCAAACTGCGCATGTGCCATGACAAACGCTTCCTCAATTTATGGATAAAGGATTGTCCCTTCTCTCTCGATTATATTACTGACCTTCCTCGCTAGGTTGGAATTAACCATTTTCAAACTACCATAGACGACAAAAGTGGTTACGACCACGTTCCCCTTCACCCTCATAGCAGAACATTTTTTGGTTTAGAGTGGAAGGGATTTTACTTCGGGTACGCTACTCTTCCGTTCGGCTGGAAAGCTAGTGCCCATATATATCACACTATTGGTATGGCCGCCACAAGCCATATTAGATCCATGGGCGTCCCCTCTTCTAACTACATTGACGACAAACACATTGGCCAGCTACGCACCCTTCGTCCTTCTTCTTATAAATACTCGAATTACCAGTTATCAGAGATAGCAACTTTCATCGCCTGCTCCATCCTTCTTCAATTGAGATATTTCCTCGGTCTTAAGAAATGCTCCCTCGTACCCTCCCTAAAAGTCAAGTACCTTGCGTATTTCTCTGAATCAGACAAGCAAGCCTTCACGTTACCCCCCGATAAAGTTCATATATTTGTTGCCCTTCGGGACAACATTTTATCTCATAAGACTGTTGCACTCAAGACTTTACAGAAGTTCGCTGGCAAAACAACCTCCTTTTCGCTCCTCGTTCCCGGTGCAAAGCTTTACTCCAACGCAGCCTACCAAGCGATCTCTAAGGCAAGCCGATTTCACAAACCAATTCCAGTTTCCGCGGCCTCAAGGCTGAACTTCTCCACTTGAAGTTCCTCGATTCCTGAGACGGTTTCCTTCCTTGGAAAGACGAGAGACATACTTCTGTTACAATTTTTTCGGACGCCTCTAACATCGGTTGGGAGTCGTTGTCAGGATACCCGGTAAAGAGGAACAACATCTTAGGGGTTACTGGGAAGAGAGCTCCGCGATCTCCCTATCGCCACATTAGAGAGGCCAAGGCTATATTGTTTACCTTAGAGAGCCTTAACCACGCCATCGTCAATTCCAGACTAGACTGCTTCGTTGATAATAAAGTTGTTGTATCCTCTTGGAATAAGTTTCAAGAACGCCCGCTCTTTCTCAGGTCCTGCAATCTTTCAACTCAGCCTCCGGCTTAACGTGGCCTTAAAAGTTTGTTTCGTGCCTTCAGCTCTTAATCCGGCCGATCTGCCGTTGCGCGCTTTATCCTACACCGATTGCAAACTCAGTCCGCTGGCTTGGAAACTAGTACAACAATCCTACGGACCTCTTACACTTGACCTGTTTGCCTTCGCCTCCAATGTTCAATGCGATCAGCAGGGAAATCCGCTTCGCTTCTATGCGCCCTTCCCCAACCCAGGTTGTTCCGGTGTTAACGTTTTCGCGCAGACCATCAGTCCATCTGAAAATGCTTACGCCTTCCCACCCTTCGTCCTCATGGGTCCACTCCTCGAATCAAGTTCCTCTCTCCTGTGCCCTGCTCCCTCACTATTATTACTCCGGATCTTCGACCTCGTCAGTATTGGTGGCCAATTCTCCGAAAAAAAGCGTCCAGCTACTTTAAAGTCGCTCCCAAGGGCCAGACAGACATTTTTCTTTTCCCAGATCTTCACTTCCATGGCGCCTTCACTCCACGCCCTTTACAATGGAATATTTGAGTCTTCCGTTTATCTGTCAGCTGATTGCTCCTTCTTGTCTCCTTCCACAGCCTCTTCCTGTAGTACCTCGCCTCTGGTGTCCTTCGGTCCAATGTCCGGAATGCAATACCCAAATGACGCGGACTTCTCTTTTTGCCAACGTTGTGGTTACAAACGATCCACCAATACGCTTACCCCTGCTTATACGAAGTTGAAAATAGACTTATCCTCTGTTGACAAACGCCTCGCATCCATCCGAGCCCAGCGGAAGTCGCTACCCTACGAACGACAGAAATCTGCATTGAAAAAGAAATTGGAAACATTTCTTGGATCTCTTCCCTCCTCCAAAACTCTTCAATCAGCCACGCCCCACGACCTCACACGTTTTCTTGTTTGGAAAGACGGGAAAGGGAAAACTAAAGTCCACGTACCCCAGTGCCCACTTTTTGGGTCCCACTCTAAACGCTTTGCAAGTGCCCCACTCGTCTCCCCGCTGGAACAGTTGATAACATTATTGGCAAACTTAGGGCGATTTTCACGAGTACTAGAAGAAACGGACCTTGGAACGACCTTTTCGGGAGCGGAAATCCTGCGTGCTACAAGTCTGTTAAGGAGTACCTACATTTCATAACCAAGGAGCAGGCAGCGGCAAATGTAAGCTCCAAACAGGCCCTTCCTCTGTTTTTCGACAAACTGTCCAAACTCATTCGTCACCTCATCTCTGAGGCCTTTTCACCCAGTAAAGTTCCACCCGTCCAGCGGTATATCTTCGCACGAGACGCAGCTTTCTTCTGTGTAGATTTTTTTTCCGGTGATCGAGGTTCAGATTTAGGTCGAACTCTAACCAAAGAAGTGCTCCTTCTCCCTGATGGTCAAGGCTTCCTTTTCAGGCAAACTGCGGGGAAAACCTTGCGTGGTAAGGACTATAAAACTTTTGCAATAAAGGAATACCAGGACGATCACTTATGTCCCGTTGCCAATCTTTCGCGATATTTTCACCTGTCTAAAAGCATGGCAGTAGACTTGTGTGACGGCTACCTTTTCAGATCGACAGATAAGCACGGTCGAGTTTCCACTAACCTCTTTGTTGGATCCACTGCCGCCGCCCGACTTCATACCTATCTTACCGCGCTCGGTATAGCTGAAGGAGAAACGATGCACAGCCTCCGCCGTGGTTGCTCTATCACTCTCTCCATGATCGGAGCGTCTATGGAACAAATCACAACGCACATCGGCTGGAAATCTACCCAGACCGCTAAGTATTATATGCAAACCGACAAGGTCCTTGGTGTTAACAAAGTGGCTGACATGCTTGCCCAAAGCACCTCAGCCGTCGACAAAAACACGGCTCCCAAGGCCACAATCATAGCAGAAACCTTCCGTTTCCATGACAACCTTGCCGGCTGTCGTTTAGCTTTTCCGTGACGCCATGCTTTTTACGCGTAAGAGTTTTTCCGAGTTTTTCTGAGTTTCGGGAGGATTTGGATACACTGAAACTTAATAAAGTATTCTGGCAATCAATCTCCGTCTTTTGGATGAGTCTTAAGCACCCCTTGTCTCGGGAAAAATTTGTCACCCATAACTTATCCATCAACAGGCATAGGGTGGCTATTATGCGAATGTGAATCAGTTACTATTCAGTGGCGGATCCAGACCTTCAGATATGGGGGGCGGGGGGGGGAGGGGGCGGAGCGGTTATCCAGACCCTGAGATAAGGCGGTCGCCGGGTCTCAAAAAACTTTTTGCGGCCCTTCGGGCCTCAGTTTGTGGTCTAAACCTAGGGGAGTTGGGGGGGGGACCTGCCCTGGATCCGCCACTGCTATTTCACTGAAAATATACTGGGGAATCCAACTTTCGCGCAAAGTTCCGAGATTGTTTCCGCGCGCACCCAATACGATCAAACCCTTCGTGACACCACTTCCAAGTGATATATGGAGGGAAAGGGGGGGAAGGTTGTAGAAAACGAAGAGCCTAGTCAAATTCATTGATAATTAAAGATCATGGGTTTCCTTCACATCTCAGGTTGACATAGCCGAGTGGAGCTGTTTCAAATGATTTTGAGAGGGAACTTCGTTTTGGGTTCTAGCTCTTTAGTTTTTTACACTCCCTTGATGCCACCTCGATTTATATGGGCCGCATAAACGAGGTCACTGTACGCGCCGCGGCTTAACTGTATAAGCTTAATGGCATACGGACGCACTTTACCGAATATCACTCACTGGGTTAGGGAACTGAGTTTGCACGTGAACGAGTCTGAGTTTTGGTTGCGAGTCTTATAATAGTTTAACAACACATTGAATCAGTTCGCAATTATTAGAAGGGGCTCTGTCAAATTATTTGCGCATGCCATCTTTTTAAAATCTAAAACGTGATATCGAATCAATTTTTAGTCATTAAAACTGTTTTCCCGTTGTCTGTTGCTACGTGTGGCAATGTGGAACGGACATGGATTGAAACTTGAAAAAAATGGGCCAACTTTTCAAAGTTTTAATATCATGCGTGCAAAAATCACTAGCAAATTTAATGGTTAATGCACGCTGATGAAATTTGTTTTATAAATTCTTCATAACTCTGCTGGAGTATTTTGTGTTCGGGTGGCTTGATTGATTTAGGTTTTTTTTTTAGTCAAAACAATCTGAAGATTTTTTTGGGTTATATCATTCAACTATTTCTGGAAATTTTCAAGGCTCGGAAACTTAGCATGGGATTTTTGCCCCCATTCGACCATCCCCGTTACTTGAAATCCGGAGTAACCCCCCACCAGCACCACTTGGGTAGATTTTGAGCTTCACGTTTGTACAGCTATACCACGCTCTGGAGGTAAGCGATTTGACGCAAGGTTTTTTTGCACCCTAAAACATTACAAGTTCAAGTTTGAGAGGATATACTACGTTTTAGAAATCTTTTTCTTATCAACTATCGATTTTTTTACATTTGAACGTAATTTCTCAGCTAAAATAGAAGGCATCGAGAAGGCACCAAATGAATGAAAACAAAAAAAGGCTGCCGCGAGCTACCGCCCGCGAATCTAGGCAAACGGCTATCTTGAAGCTGCTAACCACAAACCGTGGTTTGCTGTTTAAGGTCTCTATTGCACCTGAATCTCTACAAGTTCATAACCATTGGGTTGACCGGACTGGTTCGAATTTCCTCCATTACCATCGTCCCTGGTTTCTGCCGGTTTCTTTGCTTGATGTAGCTTCAGATATCCAAGCCACAAAGTTGAGAAAAACACCAAACCATTTTGAACTAACGTGGAAACAAGGCTCTCACTAAGGAACGACTGTGCAACTACTAACAGAACAATTATTAAGAGTACAGATGCAACGCAACTTCCTAGAACAAGAAATAGCGACATAAAAAACGGAAACCAGTACTCACGTCGCCGGCCTCTACGTGCAGAACATCTTTCACACTCGCGGTCAATACATTCATGGGAAAGATAATATTCGTAAAAATCATAAAAAAAGAAAACGAGAATAGCAGAAACAGAAATGACAACCACTAAAACTGAAATACCCCAAAATGGTTCTGTAATGACGCCCAGCAATATCCACAGGAAATGATGGCAAGCCATGAATATTGCTGGGTAAAGTGTGAAGAAGGAAATAACATTTCCGCTTGGGTCACTCTCATGGCCCTTAGTTAAGCTCAACTTGTATAGATCAATATTATCGCTTTTATAGATACGTAAGAAACACCAAAGTGCCCTCCGCGCAAGTACAAGAATCGCAGATATGAAGAATGCCCACACGTAATAATCTTGCTTAGGAGTGGAACGACTCCAGGCAAAAAAAATAGAGGAAAGTCCGGTAATAAAAACAACGATAGATAACAACATTACAGCTGCAACTTGGCTGTCATTTTTCCTTTTCTCTGCTTCAACATCGCTGCTATACGTTTTAATCTTCCACTCCCTTAGCTGCACTATAAGCCACTGGGAAGCAACTTGACTGAATAACAAACTTATGAACAGAATGTACCAGCACACTTCATGAAGCAGATTCTTCCAATCAGGAAATGGTGGAGCTTTCCCATGACCAGTGGTAACACACTCTACTGTGTTTAGACTAGGATCAGGATTATTTGGCGATATAGCTATGTCCTGCAACTGCAAATCAAATCAAGAACAGCATTACTAAAACAAACACTCTCAAACACTTGCCTAAAATCTTGAAAAATGACAAAACCAAAATAACGACAAAAACTACTACTGCTGCTGTTTCCGCTACTGTGGCTGTTCTTCCTCCTACTGTGCTGCTACTGCTGTTGCTACTGGGTATGTACTACTTACTGCTGCTGCTGCTACTACTGATGATACTGATACTAATGATGCTGCCCTAGCCTCCATATCAGGTGCTTTATGAGCCAAGTGAGGCGAACGTGGCATTTTGCATGAGGCGAGTGGTGACGGGAGGAGAAAAATAAAGTACCTGTTACCAGTCCGTTGTTCTGGCTCTTCTGGCCACCTACGCCCACAAGCAAGGGCATGAATCACCTTCAATAATGTAAGACTCAGTGCGGCAAAAGTAAGATTAGCTCATTCAAAATTAGTTTTTATGTCCAAACACAGCAGGGGGAAAGAAAAGAGGGAAAACCTGTTGTTCCAACAAATTCCAAGGTCATGTTTCACATCATCACAAGCTTATGAGTCGTGTTTGCCCTTAACGATATTTAGAGAAATTTGAGTGATGTTTACGGCAAATGGAAAATGTTGAGAATTCCACAAAACAGAAATGACAAGCTGAAAACTGCTGAAAACAATTGCCATAAACAAAACTAATGTGAAGCTACTAATTTTGGGTTAGCAATAATGAACAGTAAAGCAGAGGTTAAGGGAAAACTTGGTCATGTGGTACATGAACAAATTCATGTTTGCTGTTTGCCATTAATGTGACTCTAAATCTTTCTATTATCAGGACACCACCAGTGGTTTCCTCACGAAATGACACCTGAGGAACAACCACAGCAATTTCATACTAATGATGTGTAACCACCCAGATCTGTCTAAACTGCTTCTGATTGGTCGTGCGATGAAAATGACTTCCATTGGTACCCACAGAGAGGCTCAATATTCTATGTTTCCATACAAAGGACACCAGTGCCACTAATATTTTAAGGCATTCACTGAGACAGATTTATGATTTGAAAATGCATAATATTTTACAGTATGAATTGAAAAATTTTGAAGTGTAAGCTATATCTGTATCAGCTATTTTTGAGAAGGCAAGTTAGACAGGGGTCAGGTGAGGGGAAAGACATCTCTATCTCCAGGAGATCACTTAAGGGAAATGTAGAAGAAAATCAGTTCTTAAAAACAAAAAGGGTAATCACTGCTGCTTTGATTGCACCTCAGTATGTTCCTCCAGCCCTTAATGATAATGATGATGATGTTTGTGATGATGATGATGGTGGTAAGTTAACAACAATAATGAAATGGCTAAAAGTCCTACCGTAGAAAGGAAGTAGATCATGGTGTCAGCAGAAAATCCCCTGCAGAACTGTGGCAATGTTAAGTGTAGCTGTCTTTCTCGCCTGTTTGGATAAATAGCCCACAAAGAAAACACATTCATGGAAGTCAAGCTTATGTTTCCTCCACCGACATACAAACAGGATGCACTCCACGTGAACTTGTATGTCGTAATATTTTCGTGGACATTTTTCCCTGTCTGTGAGATGTTTGAAGTACTACCGTTGATCGGAGATCGGGAGGATCCGGCTAAATGAGTGAGATTGCTGCTGCCATTTAGGAACGTAACAGTGATCTTGATTAGCAAAGAAGGCAAATCCACAGACGGATAAACAGCTTTAGAAATATTGTAGTAGTTATCATATGGCGGCTGTGATGAAATTAAATAGCGAAGTATATGCTCTTCCCGTTCCATGCACGTTGCAGACATCCCCTGTGATCCGGTCAACAGTACCAGAAAAGTAACCTCCACCGACAACAGACCCATTTTAGTTCGTTAATTTCAATTTGGTCTAGTCCAATCTATGTCACGCTGGACTAGAATTTGTTCGTGAGGGTCAGTGTCTCATGTAAGACTCCATAATGGGTGCTTCACATTATACCGGACCGACCGGTCCGACACCACTCGGACTAACCAAGGTCACCAAGGGAAAATGGAACGCGTCCGAACCAAAAGTCCGACCGAATTAATGGTTGGGTAATGTGTGACTTCCCAAATTTGTCTTTGAACTTCATGTAGCTTGCAATAAGTAAACGGACGTGTTTGTCCTCCCATCTTTCCAGGGCTTTGGTCGAACTAGTGGACGTTGTTGGAATAAGCTGTGGATTTTTTTCGCACTGACTGTCAAAGCCGTAAGGGCTAGGGTCACATACTGCTAAGAGAAAAACGCGGGAAAACATCGCCAACACTCGGAGAAGCCGGTAATATATTTGTCTTTAAAAACTGACGAAAACCAGAAGAAGAAACAAATTAAGATGCACTGCTGTACCTGAGCCTTGTGTACAACTGTGCATAAGGAGAAAGTTTACGTCTTGCGTCTGAAGCTTACACACACTCCACTCGTAAACACTTTCATCTGAACCATCCGCCATTTTCACCGTGGTGACGAGCTGGAGCGAAACTGGAAACGAAAATTTCTGACTTTCGGTCGGACCGGAACGACCGGTCAAAGAGGACCACCTCGGGAGGTGAACCACTTTGACCGGAAAATTTCCACCTGGTCCAAACCGTTCCATTTACGTTTCGATCGAAATTTCCGGAAATTTTAGCATAATGGAAGGCGTTCAACATGTCCCGAATATAAAGAATGTTAAGAATATTACTTGTTGTTTCGCCTTTTTTCCTGTTTTCCTGTGTTTTCGCCTGTTTTCCTCTGTTTTCTCTTGTTTTCCTATGCTTTTCCCTGTTTCCCTCTGTTTTACTATGTTTTTACCTGTTTTTCCTTGTTTTTCTATGTTTCACCATGTTTTCCCCTGTTTTCCTCTATTTTTCCCTGTTTCCCCCTGTTTTTCTATGTTCCCCCCTGTTTTTCTCTATGTTTCCTAGTTTTCTCCTGCTTCCCATGTTTTCCTACGAGGTTTCCCTGTTTTCCTATGTTTTCCCCTGTTTTTCTAAGTTTTCCTTGTTTTCCTATATACCTGGATTTTTGAAAACCGGGTTAGCAAAAATACCAACTCATTCTACTACTTGGCCTGTTTCCGAGGCCAAACACTTAGTGGTCACCTTAGAAAAGCAAACAATATCGTACCTTTCTGTCTCAGCCCGGATCAGGGTGATTGATCCGTTGAGCCAAATGAAACGAGAATATAATACGATATTGGACCTTGCCTACTCTGCGAATCGTAATTACTTTTGTCCCATGTAAGAGCTTTACATGATGCTCTCCGGGAAACTTTTCTAGAGGTGGCCAATATATAAAACTAAACTGCTAAACGGCACCGAAACCAGCTTGAGGCGCTCGCTGATTTCAAACTGATAACTGTCACTTGTGTTAAAGAAAGAATTGTGGGTAGGGAAAAAATAGGGAGGGAGGGGGGTTAAGATAGTAATTCTGTCTACATCTAATTCTACACAAATTCCTAACCACAAGACAAGCCAAAAAAAACCAAAAACGACATAAGCAAACAACACAGTAAACAAGCTATTAGACAGGGGAAGTTGAGAAAAATTACATAACTTCAGGTAGCTATGTTTTCCCATGTTTACCTATGTTTTCCTGCGTTTTCCCCTTTTTTCCTATGTTTCCCCTGTTTTTCTATGTTTTCCTTGTTGTCCTATGTTTTCCCATGTTTACCTATGTTTTCCTAAGTTTTTCCCTGTTTTCCTATGTTTTCCTAATTTTCCCCTGTTTTCTTAAGTTTCCCCTTGTTTTTCTATGTTTTCGCTGTTTTCCTATGTTTTCCCTTGTTTTAGTATGTTTCCCCCGTTTTTCTCTGTTTCCACCCGTTTTCCTATGTTTTTCCCTGTTTTCCAATGTTTCCCCCTGTTTTCCCTTGTTTTCCTATGTTTTTTCGCTGTGTTCCCTTGTTTATCTATGTTTTCCCCTGTTTTCCTCTGTTTTCAACAGGTTTCCTATGTTTCCGTCTGTTTTCCCTTGTTTTCATCTGTTTTCCCTGTTTTCTCTTATTTTCCTATGTTTTTCCCTGTTTTCCAATGTTTCCCCCTGTTTTCCCTTGTTTTCCTATGTTTTTTCGCTGTGTTCCCTTGTTTATCTATGTTTTCCGATGTTTTCCTCTGTTTTCAACAGGTTTGTTATGGTTCCGTCTGTTTTCCCTTGTTTTCATCTGGTTTTCCCTGTTTTCTCTTATTTTCCTATGTTTTTCCTGTTTTCCTACGTTTCCTTCTGTTTTCCCTTGTTTCCCATTTGTTTTTCCCTCTTTTCTCTTGTTTTCCTGAGCTTTCCCTGTTTTCCTATGTTTTTCCTGTATTCCTTTGTTTTCCCCTGTTTTTCAGGGGAAACATAGGAAAACAGAGGAAAACAGGGGATTAAAACAGGGGAAAACATACAGAAACAGAGGAAAACACAGGAAAACAGGGGAATTAAGGAGACATATTATGGAGTCTTACATGAGATACTAACTTTCGTGAGGGTGAGAGTTCGTGACGCTTCGGGTCAACCGAGAGAGCTTGGGAAGAGCAAAGAGCCGACATTCTCTTAGCGCGGGCTCATTTCCCAAGCTCACCCTCAACCTCGTACCCAGAGTCTTCGGGCTTTCTGGTCAGCGGGGCAACGCCGGCGAAGACTCTGGTAAAATGGAATTTGCATCCGCAGAAAACTTGGGAATCCGGTCTTAGTGCGCATGCTTCAGTTCAAAACGGAAGTGAAAATGACATTCCTCGAGAAAGCCTAAACTTGATTCTTTCAGTCGTACACACGATCTAAAGGAACACGATTTTTTCAATGATAGCGGAGCTCCACGCGCGCGCGAAGCCCCATAGCTAAGTAAATCTACCCATCCCAGAAAATTTGGTTATCACGTGACCGTACACCGAACGAACGTACGACCGTCCGTCCGCACCACAGGCATACCAATGTTTACTCTCGCACTTTCTAGCTAGTTTGGGAGCCCAGGCGCAAACTGATTGCACATCAATGTTGTGATCAATTGACAGCTGTCAAAACAGGGTATCTGCTGACCAGTATCACATGACCGTATCGCGGGCTCAGGTGTCGACCCATCGAGGTCGAGTATTTTTTTGAAGTTATCCGCTGACAAGTTACTAGTTTTCAAATGATCGCAGGTTCAAGTTTGTTTTTTAATAATTTATATGAAATATGTCGTGTTTATGTCACTATCGCCCAGCACTATTAAGATTTTGATTTCAAACTTATCTCGGACACGAAAATTCAGCCAGTTATTTAAAAATACCGGCGAGGAAGACCTTTTCTTACCATGGTCACGCTTTGGCTACGTTCTACGTCCAATTTTTACGCTCTGATTGGTCAAAATTTGACAGGTGAGTTCATGCGGAAAATTTATGCAGCATCTTGAAACTTGTTTACTTTGACAGCTGAAGCTGACAGAGTTTTGTGTCAACTTGTGATGTTTTTTAATGTATTTTTCCACTGGATGTACAAAATGAAATACAGCTGCTATCAAGAGTCTTCTGTTATTCATGGCTGGTTTGTTTATTGGGTTTTTGGTTGAGAAATGCGTCGCTTGTCAAAGTCGGAAATCCGATTTCGAATGGCGTCGTTTTCGTTTTTCACCTTGCTTGATACGTAAGAGGAGATAGAAGTCTCAAGCGATTCCGGCCTTACTTGATAGCTTTCAGGAGCTGCATCGCGAATGGTAAGCCTGAATAATTATTGTATCTGACGTTTGTTTTTTTATATCTAACCTCATGAAGGCGAGCACAGTTTATGCGCCAAATTAATTATGCACGTTTGTAAGATTTGAGACAATGATCTGACCTAATATCAGGTTTGATATAAGCTTACAGAACTTTAAAAAGCCTTTAGATATATTTCCTCACCGCAAATAGAAAGCAAACGTTCCAAACAATATTTAGTTATAAATTTGCCTGTAGAAAGAAAACTTTGAGCGATTTTCTTGCCTCGAGTTCATCTTTGAAAAAAGCAAACACCGGGAAGCCGCGCGTATCAAACGCTTTTCAAGATTACACATCGTTATAAAGCCATTAAATATAAAAAATTAAGATAATAAATTCGTTATTATGTGTAAGCGTAATTCTATTAACGTTCATTCACACACTCGACCGCTTGTCAAAAGTGAGAACCGGCTGGCCGTATAGGTGATTTTGGAAATTTTTTGAACGGTTTCGCTAAAAGCCAACGATTGATCGTCCTGAATATTGACTGAGTGCAGTTTGTCTTGAAAAACAGTGAGATACTGCATTCTGTCCGAGGTCTGTATGAAAATACGGCGTCTCACAGTACTGTTTCACCTCAGATGTGATGTATAAAAAGTATAAAAGGTTGGTTTACACACCTCCAGTTTTGTTGGCAAGATTTTGTAAAGTAAGCTTATCGAACGTAAAAGATTCGGCCTGATTTGTTTTCCAGGCCTAATCTACTGTGATCAAGAGCCGTTATGGCTCTTGAATGTGATCGAAGATGATTGCCATTTTTTGGGTGAACACATAAGTCAACTCGATGTGAGATGTTTCACTCTAAAATCACTTCGCTTTTCCCTCAAAAGGCACATCGGTGTGCCTTTAAGTTAACTGATTTGTGGTTTACAAGTTTATTGTTTGATTTAAGTTATATATTTATTAATGGGAACTTCGCTTTTTAGCCCTGGCTAAATCTATATATTAATTTATATTCGTTGGTTTCCAGCAAGACCGAGCGATGATTTGAGTGTCTCTGGGCCCTTTGGTTCAAAACTTCTGTTTTGTGAGCATGATTTTTGTCCAATTTTCTGTGGGCGGTGATTCAAAATGTTAATACTCTCGCCAAAAAATGCCATAAATGCTGTTGTTTTGATCAAGTTGGCTTTCAATGGTAGAGAAAGAATGCAGAGAGAAAGCAGGCTATTTTTGACGTGTAATTTCGTATGAAAGCGGGTATTTGCAAAGATTGCGACCGTGGAAACATATCATGAAGACATACACATCATGAAGATTATGTGATAAGGTTTAAAAAGAATTCTGTCGAGCCGTTTTAGAGATATATAGAAAAGCGCTAAAAGTCAAAATTTAGAATAAAGTTGTACTCAGACAGGTGGTGAGAAATTTAAACAGGTTAGTTTTCAGGATCGTAAGAAAGGAAATACACCAAAATTTCCTTGCATCGAAATATGATATTAAGCAGCCTTCTGACGCTACTTAAGATTAATTTGAATTATTTAGAACTTTTTTTATTGAACAATTTACCACGGTTATTGAAAATATAAGGTTTGAAATATATTTTCGTTTTATTTGAATTCAAATTCACAGAGCTTATTTGCTAAACACCACACTTTAAGTTCCTGGTTGTCGAATTTCCAGTAGCAGGTCTAGATCGCGCGAAAGTCGGATTAAATCGAGTTTATTGTTGTCATAGTGATCAATTTTGATAAAAACTGCATTTTGACAAACTTCAATTCATAACGTTACAGTCAAGAACACTTTTGCAGGAACTGATCAAACAACGTGAAATAGAGTTAAGTTGCGATATTTCGACTGGCCAATACCAGTCTTCATCAGGTTTAGTGAGATTTCACGAATTTACAGAAATATGTATGAATTAAAATAATGACCGGAAATTACACAATCTGACGTGGTATGGTGTGGCTACTTAAAAAGACAATACCACGACTCGTAACGCAAAAAACCCTCCGTTAAATCGCCCCTCCAAATACAAGCCCCTCGGGGGGTTGTTCTTGGATATTGCCCTCAAATACAAAGTAAAACAAAAAAAAAAACGGTAAATTTCCTACCAAGAATAAGGCTAGCCCAATCGATTTTTAAACGCAAATTTCCCTCCGTACATAAGCCCCACCGAATATAAGCCCCTCCATAAATAAACCCCTCAAAAAGGGCCTTTGAAAAATATAAGCCCCGGGGCTTATTTTCTGAATTTTACGGTATTTTGTCTTAGTTTTGAGTGATGTTCATCCCAAGGCAGGCAGCCTTAAGTTTCTTATACTTCCCTGCATCTTATGTAAACTAGTCTTAGAGCCCTGATTACAGGAGATTTGAAAACATGTATGAATTTCACATTTTGAAGAGTTTTAATAATACAAAAAAATACGTAATAACATGTGTTTGTACGTACTGACACAATCACTTTAAAAACGAATAGTGGCTGAATAGCTTTTAAAATCTATTGACTGCATCAGGCTTTGTTATCACAAATATGCCATGTTCAGTTTCAATTCAGTTATGAGACATTCTATGACTCATACCAATAGGAAATATGTATAAAACATTTGCAGTATTGCTTGAATAAAGGTGCTCAATATTATCTATAAAGAGGACACAAGTCAATCCTTGTACACAAATACTCTCTACTTTATTTACTTGTCTTCATGTGATGATAAATACAGATGTTAAACAAAAGGAAATGCAGACTTGGTGCGAACAGAGAACTAAGTCCTTGAAGAGATCACCCCCTCAACTTCTCTTATTATACCTAGCAAGTGAACATCTTGCTGAGTGACAAAAGAAAGTAAGCTTACTGTGTTTAAATACCGTGGCAGGGTATTCTGAAGACGCTCCTAGTATTTTAGGAGTATATTATCACAGCTATGCATATCACTACTTCTTAGCACTAGTTGAACTGATTTCACGGTGAATTCAAATTTTCGGCGAACCGCGGGTTTTTACCTTCCGTGCTTTTCATAACTGAAGCATTGAACAAAGCGATTCTGTGCCGACTTTTCTCGGCCCGTTGCAAACAGGATGCAAGTGATTACGAACAAAACACACCACAATACACTCATCAACGGAATGAGACGGTTTTTTCCCCTGAGAATTCCACAGACTTTGCTTAATTTTCAAAAGCTTCCGGAAGAGATTCAACAGTTCGGGAGTATGCCAGTTTTGGAAGAAGCGAAAACAATGGTCTACGTCACCAACCATAACATGATCACCATGGTGATGGTCATTTTCAAAACATACAAAATGGCGGACAAGGGAGAGGAGAGGAGAGAGTATTGACCAAAATTCTGGTTTATTCTTGCTTTCTCGAGCCTTTTATTTGTCTTTTCGTTACTATGAATTGGGAAGTAGCTTGAGGACCGGGAGTAACCATTCTTGCGCTATAGTTCTTCGCTTATCGCGCGCTTAGTAGGCACTGCGTATGTAATCAGTACATCGAAAATAGGTAAGCACGCTAACAAGTTTGTGCCTATTTATTTCATTATTTTTTTATACCATAAGGAAAAAAGAACGCTTTGGAAACAACTAAAAAGTGAGTTGTTCTATAATTCATTTCCTTATGTTTGCTTTCACAGTAAGTGTTAATGTAATTTTTCCCGTTGCTTCTGTTCCTCTCCCGCGAGTGAGCGACTGGCAGGAGAAGACGGCTATAATTCAGGTTATTGTTTTGGTGCAAGCGAGTCATTTGTGAGTAAAATATCTGTTTTTTCGAATATGATGTTCTGTTGGTTTATGTCTTGAAGCAGTTCTGTCCAGGTATACAACAGGTTTACAAGGGATTTCTGAGGGTATTTGTGCCCGCGTTTTCTTCTTGAAAACCCACAAAGTGAAAATCTTACATATCATCCCTGATCATTTTTGTTTTTGTCCCGCTTCAAAAAAACCTATTGCTTTCAATTATTCCACTTTCTGAAGTTCACTGATTATTTGGTCAAGCTTAACAAATGCAAGAGGCTCTTTAGAATTTAATAAACATATTGGAAAACTAAGAATTATGCTTGTTACATGCTTTTGGATCTATTGATTAAAATGGGACACTATAGTCTTGTAGTCCACCGGATTTGACCAGAGGTCAGAGATCAATAAGGTTATGGTTTGTTATAAAATATCCTCTTGTATGGGATTTGATGTTACATCCGAATAATACTAAATTATTGTTTTTAACTCTGGGGTTGCCTTTAAACCAAAGGCATTGTAACTTTGAGGAGCACTTTTCTCCAAGTCTTCTCTGTGGGGACCCTCAAACAATTCTATTAGACAAGTTTTGGCCCAAAATAATAATGATTACTGCACTTGGCATGGACACAACATAAGTTTTCCAAAGTTCTTTTTCATAGCTGGTTCTTCATGTTTCTATTGAACAGCACTTTCAAGAAAACAAAGCTCACACATCAGAGTAAAGATACAATAAAAGTTATTTATTGTTACATTTTGTTTTTTGTAAATAAACATTTGATTTTAGGTCCTGACAGTTAATTCTTTCTGTATTACTGTTTTTGATTCTGACCTGCATGACTCGCTGCCATGGCTCTCTGGCCCGCATATTATACACACTCTTTTATCTCAAAATCTTATTTTTTAACACCTTCTTGGACATGTACCCTGCTAGCAGAGTCGCTTCGATCTTTCCTAGATAAGTCGGGAAAGGAAAGAGGAAGGCGCCTTCTTCGCCTTCCTCTTTCCTTTCCCGACTTATCTAGGAAAGATCGAAGCGACTCTGCTAGCAGGGTAGGACATGAAAACCAAAAACCAAAACTTATTTGATATAATGAAGACAGTAGCAGCGGACATCGATTTTCAATAGTTATCTTGTGAGATGTCTCTCATGAATTATATATTAGGGAGGATGATTTGTTGAAGACGATGCATTAACATAGATGCTTTTTCATCAAGAGAATCTCACTAATTTAGGATTTATTCAAATACACACATATTCGATATTATGAAATCAAATGTGGGCTTATTGCTCATGCACAGGGATTGATGGAGGAGAGTGTGGCATTTTTCATGTTTCAGATTGACCTTTTGCACAGCACAGGGACTGAACATATTATGTATTTGGCATCTGTAAAGTATAAACAATATTTGACGCGAGGGATTGAACATTATGTAGAAGAAAATCTTCACAAGCCTCCAATTCCATGACTCCTTTCTCATCTATCTCCTTTAAAGCCCCTTGAATACAGGCCACAGTCTCTTCTATGGTTGAATGGTCATTGAGTGTGAGCTTCCACTCACAAGGTATATAAGCCCCCCGTCCAACCTGTTTCCCTCTTCCCCATTTTTGAAAGGGTCAAAGGAGGGGCTTTTGTGGTAGGTAAGCCTGTGACCACACTACAAAGAAACAAAAAAAACATGATTAATTTTATTGAGGTAGGATTGAATTTGGACCTTAAATTTTTCATTACAGTGGAACATAAGGCGAACCTAAAGCAATATTTTGCCCTCAGAGCACAAATATGTCGTTCTGAAGATATTTAGCATTTTGTCTTCGTGGTTGCTTTTCCCAGCTTTTTGGCACAAACGCGACAACATGTTTGTAATATCTCCAGATGTTTGTGTACATTTTGGACGGACATCCTGATCAAAATAAAAGAATCAATGTAAGAACCTACTCACACCGATTTAAAACTCATTCCACACACATGATCTGGATCAATAAAGTGATTTCTAGATGAAAGTCGCATACATTGCCGGTGAACACAACCAAAAACAGACCTGATCGATTATAACTAAAACTACATAGACAGACTAAGGCATAACCATCAATATCAGTAACCCTTCCTGTCCGTTGACAATTTTCAATGTGTGGTTGCCATTTTTACTAGGTTGTTGCCATCGATGAAACTTTGCCTGAACACACTTTACATGTTGTAGTTTTGAGGAAAATTAGTCTTGATTTCGTAAAAATTCGGCAAGATACTGAAAACTAAACATAAAGTCATGTACTTACATTCGATACCCGTCAAAATGGCGGCGGCGGCCTCGAAGGCCATTTGAAAACTGTCGCTTTTAACTACCGAAATGTGGCAGGAAACTTCCCTTGACTTTAAAAAAGCAAGGAGAAGGCTTCTTCATCGGTACTGCTAACTCGGAAGTCCCAGATATTGAACGAGGAGACCTGGAACAGGCTTTGAAAAAAGCTCCCTTGTTTCTTGCGATTATTTTTTCCTATTTTTGCGTGTTTTTAGCAGAACAATGGAATCATGACGTCATCGCTTCTTCCAAAACTGGCATACTCCCGAACTGTTCAAAGCAAAATCGTATATTTCTACAGCGTAATTGACGAATATTTACTCTGCAGTCGAGGTGTTTACTCAACGCCGTCTTGACACAAATGATCAGATTTTGAATACCACCCATGATGCTTGGCGATCGTAGTGCGCACACCACCTGGCCTCTCAGTGTGAAACTGGCGGCTTAAATCACATTTGCTCATAAAAAATGTAGAACCTTCCAGAGCATAATCTACCCGGCAGACGGAAAAAAACGTTACTGGAACAAGCAGCATTTTGGAATAAGGTAAAAGTCGTGTAGGCCTACGACCGCTTTTTATTGCTACGGTAGTTGGAAGTCGGAAGTCGGAAGTTGGAAGTCGGAAGCCGGAAGACCCTCCTGAGCTTTCGTACCCAAACGCAAATGATCCCGAGACCGCAAGTGATCCTCAAAGACGACCGCAAATGATCCCGAAAGAAAAATACGAATGGCTTGGACTCAAAAACATCGAGTCAATTCACTTCTCAAACTACATGGATAAAAATTAAATGAAAAAAAAATCATTCAAGTCTAAAAACGGGGTCGGTAGGCAACACACCACTTTTACCTCATCCCAAAATGCTGCTTGTTCCAATGAATTTTGTCTCTGGCAGGTAATTATGCTCTATTAAGGAAAACGGTTTGACTGAGCAAATGGGATTTTTGCCGCTTATTTCGTACTGAGAGTTGTTTCTGGTCAGTATGATTTGCCCTTTGATGCAAGAGTGTTTCCTTTGACCTCTTTTGAAATGCAGTGCTCTTTTGGCATTGCAGCTAAATAAGGGTCTCAGGTTGTTTAATTTTAATTTCTACAAAGTGCCTCCTAGATCCGAATACTGTATTTATAAGCGATTTTCTTTTAGTCCGTGAACGTGATGGTTTCCTACGGTGTTTTGTCACGCGATAACTACCGCTTACCTGGCTTTTGCGTTTCTCATTACCAGATTTAGATTACTGGTAACTGTCTCCAGCAAAAGCACGACGAATGAATCAGTACTTATAAGCGTCAATATAACTATTCGCAACATGTTCATTAGCTGTAATCAAGTTGCTATTAATTTCGAAATAAGCCGAAACCTGTGGAGATTGATAAGTTCGGGGGGCATTTTGACGTTTGTTGATTTTAAATTATGCCGTGTTTCGTAAAGGGCACCTTGGGTACAAACAAATGTCTTGCTGTTTATCAAGTAAAATTATGGACTACGAGGAGGTCCCCATTTTTCCTCAGGAATAGTAGAGCGAGCGAAAGGCGAAAGGCGAGCGCGCGTGACTATTCATGAGGAAAAATGGAGACTACTCGTAGTCTAGTAAAATTAACACTTCAGAGAAAATCAAAATTACGTAGAGGGTGCCCTGCTTTGTATTCCTCAGTAGACAAGAGAGATGTGGCGTCCTCCTTCCCTTTTTCTTCAGAAGCCGAGAGCCGATTCTGTTCCTCAATTTTTCACGCATTCATTTGCGGTCGACTTTAAGGATCTGTTGGGTAAAGTATCATTTGAGGTCCATTTTGGGATCATTTGCGGTCTAGGGATCATTTGCGGTACTGTACATTTCACCACAGATCTTCCAGGAGCCAGGTCACGAGTATCCGCGCAAATGACGCACTCTGATTGGTCGGATCTCATGGTCTACAAACTTCCTGTCGGACCTCCTTTGTGTTGCTGGCGACCAATCAGAAAAAAGATCTAATTCCATTATTCCAGAGTACTTGCTGGCGTTGCCCCGCTGACCAAAAAGCCAGAAGACTCTGGGTACGAGATTGGCCCACCCTTGGAAGAATGTGGATATGACGTGGGTAAAGGCCTGAAGGAGCTATAAATTGTGAGAATGTGATTAGACCTGGCAGTATAGTAACAACAAAACGTTGCTCGCAGGCCATTCGGTCACATTTATACAGCGCCAGCGCCTCAGATTGGCGGTCAGTCGTGTCGGGAATGTTAGCGCGTACGGAACTGACAATACCTGCTGAAAAACTAGCGTCCTAACCCTGCATAATTTCGCCCTCTAATCATGGCTAGGATAGGCGAGGGGCAGGGCTTTACCAGCAGTGTATTTAAAAAGGCCATCTACGCCATCAGAGGGAATAATCACCAGACAAAAGGAATGGCATGTGCGGTTGCTATTGAAGGACAAAACGAAGACTCTGTTCTGTTAGTCACTGACACTTGGAAAGGCCCAGAACCAATTATGCGATGTCGATTGCTCCGCTATTCACGCAAACACTTCGAAGACTACCAACTCAAACCTTCAAGAATCACACAGCGTGGACACTTTTCCTCAGTTCTGTGTGATCGGAAAGACAGCGGCTTTAAGATAAAGAGTCTCCATAAAAAGTGTTTGACTGTTCAGCAACTCAAGAGAGACTTCCGGGTTTACACGATTTATCGAGGGAAATGTATAGATCTGGAATTAAAATACAGCAATGGTAGTTACAATCTTATTGACAAAAATTTATCTGATCTCACATTACGCGGATCCCCTATCATTGACGAGGATAACTCGGAAAAATATCTTGTGGGAGTTTTGACGATAAACACTGAGGGCAAAGCTATTCCTCGTTTCCTGTCTAATGGGATATTAGGTGAGTAATGTTAATGATGAAGATTGACATTTCATATTTTACTTGCTTAAATGCAACCCTCAAACAAACGCTGGTACATAGTCTTGATTAAACGCCGAGATCGACTGTACAGCGCCACAAAATTGCTTCAAAACAGCTGTATAGCTAAATAACAGCTGTTACCAGCACTTTAGAAGCCAAGCAGCAGCTTAATTCAAGTTGCAGGGGGATGCAAAAGCGCTGTGCTTCCTTTGAAACTCTCGGCAGCAGTTTTGCAGCGCAGTTGCCGACCGTCAGATGCTACGAAGTAGCTGCAGTAAGGCTACAAAATCAGCTGCGGTAGATCTGATAGGCCACAACTTTCTTGAGCGCCAGTGACATGAATCGCGAGAAAACTTTGACTGTACCTTTAAGAAATGTGAGTAAGCTTGTGAGCTGGGAAGATCACTTATTAAATAAACCTCCAAATTCTATGCTTTCGGAATAATGATTTCAATAAATTTCATAAAATTTTCATTCCGTGACTGGCGAGTGTGGGAATGTTATCAGCGTCAGATTTCACGTGCAGTTTCATCTGACTTTTGATGACCTTTGTTATAAACAAACCACATGTAACCCAGGCTCACTGTTTGTGTCACGTGCGGGTTTCATGACATGAGTAAATATAGAGAACATAAGGGGCGAAGTTTAGGTCTGGAAATTTGCTAGAGAATGGAAATAAAAATCGATGAAACTTACCATGTGGCGAGTTTTTGTTGTCCTTAATATTCACACGAAGTTTCGAGAAAAATAGTCTGTCTCATCTTTCCTACATAGTATAGTGGCATATCGTGTGCATATTAAGAACAACAAAAACATGGTAAGTTTCATCGGTTCGCGTTAATTTATCTCTTTCGCTGTTTGAAACTCGAAAAGTTTAAGGTTCAATATATAGATTTAACCAGAGCTAAAAGCGAGGCTTCCATTAATAAATTTATAATTTAAATCAAACAGTAAACCTGTATTCCACAGTTCAGTTAACTTTAGAGCACATTCATGTTACTTTTAAGGGAAAGGCTAAGTGATTTTCGAGAAAAAAAAATAATTTGCAAACAGCCCAAGAGTGAACCAAATATTACATGGAGCTAATAGCCTCATATGTACACGCCAAAAATAGCAATCATCTTCGATCACATTTAAGAGCCATAATGGCTCTTGATCACTGTAGAATAATTAGACCTGGAAAAGAATTCGGGCCGAATTTTTTGCGTTCGACAAGTTTACTTTACAAAATCTTGCCAACAAATCTGGGTGCGTGTAAAACAACCTTTTATACCATTTATACATCACATCCGAGGTGAAACAGTACTATGAGGTATTGTTTTTGTCATACAGACCTCGGACAGAATGCAGTATTCAGAGTACGTATTTCACAATTTTGCAATACAAGTTGCACTCATTCAATATTCAGAACGATCGAAGCAAGCGTTGGCTTTTAGCTAAGCCGTTAAAAAATTGCCAAAATCACCTATACTGTCAGCCGCGGTTCTCACTTTTGCAGTGCGAGTTGTAGCGAGTATTTGAACCAACATGAATAGAGTTAAGCTCCAACATAATAAAGAATTAATTATGTTTATTTTTTATTGAAAGGTTTTATCGATGTGTAATCCTTAAAAGCATTTGATACGCGCGGCATTTTGAGTACTTCTGCAAGCGATGTTCACTGAACGACTAAAAACAAACACCACAGCGATTAAAATTACAAGAGAGACTACCAACAATCAATAAAAGAAAAATAATTCGGTGAAACATATACAGAGACAACATTTTTCATTCACAAAGACAAATATTAAAGTGTCTCTAAAAATCCTGAGTCTTCAAGCTTAAAGCTTTTTAAATGTTTATGTGTTAAGCCGGCTTCGCAGTATTTACTTTTTTCAAAGATGAACTCCAGGCAAGAAAATCGCTCAAAGCCTTCTTTTACAGCCAGAATGATAACTAAATATTCTTTGGAACGATTTTTTTCTATTTGCGGTGAGAAAATGCCTAAAGGCTTTTTAAAGTTCTGTAAGCTTATATCAAACCTGATACTCAGATCACTGCCTCAAATCTTACAAACGTGCATAAACTAAATCACTAAAGAGCCGCGTAAACTACGCCCGACTTCATTAAATTAGATATAAAAAACAAACATCAAATACAATAATTACTCAGGCTTACCATTCGAGATGCAGCTCCTGAAAGGTATCAAGTAAGGCCAGTATCCCTTCAGACTTTTCAACCCTTGTGCATCAAGCAAGGTGAAAAACGAAAACGATGCCATCCGAAATCGGATTTCCGACTTTGACAAGTGACGTATTTCTCAACCAAAAACCAACTAGCCGTGAATAACAGAAGACGTCAGATAGCAGCTGAATTTCATTTCGTACATCCAGAGGAAAAAGACAGTTAAAAACGGATGTTACTAATATAAAACGGCGAATGGGGAGGGGGGAGCAGGGAACGGGAAACGGAAGTCTGAGAACGAGTAGTCAGCGGTAACCTCCATAAAAATCCAAAATGGCCGCCGACTCTCACCGAACTATTTCCAAAAATTCAAGCGGATGCCGGCTCCTGATTGGGCACAAAAAATGCTTTGTACTATTGTGCCCAATCGGCGAACGTTTGGGATGCTATCAGCAGGAGCAATTCAATTTGCCCCGAGAACATTTTGTTTTTGACTCATCACAATGTATCGTAAATAATAGGAAGGTAAAGATGCGGCGCCGACGAGAAAGTCAAATAAGCAATAGCCTGAAAAGGCAAAACAACAACTTTGCACGTGCATTACACTTTTTTGTACATTTCTTTGCCCTCAACTGCACGACTACCCGTGAAAATGCCTAATTTCATGTTTTGTGAAGGATGTAAACAAGCAATAACAAAATTCATTCTTTTCATGCACTTGGATATGGTTGATAGAAATTCAGCTCCAGAAGAGTTCGCTTGCATGATTGCATTTGACAAAGTAAGCGAGTTGCATAGAAACTGAAAAAAAGTGAATTCCTTTTTCCATGCGACGATTTCGTGATTGTCAGCCGTCGTGGTATCTTTTAAAAATTCCCTAATATTTGCGCAAGACGTGACCAATGCAAGCCTGAATACCTGTCGTAAGCTCAAGCTTGTATTTATGGAAAACCGTCTTTAGTTTTCGGGCAGACAGTATTTTGAAATCAGACGGGGATTTTATATCAAACTGAAAGTTTCCTGACTGCGTGCATTTCTTTGGTGCATGAGCCAGACAAGCCGTGATCGAAAAAATAAGCGTCGCGTACGAACTCACGAAAAGAACTTAGGAGAAACTGTTCGCCGATTGGGCGCAATAATACAAAGCAGTTTTTGTGCCCAATCAGGATCTGACATCCGCTTGAAGTTTTGGAAATAGCTCGGTGAGAGTCGGTACCCAGGGGCTCTGTCGCCAGTACTTGAAAACTTTCGTTCCGCCTTTTCTCCCGACCCGACTGACTGCCCCTGGGTCTCCGAAGATGGTAAGATCGATGATAGAAAAGCGTCGAAACAACACGTAAGGTCCTTATTTTACTAATGAACTATCTGCTCATGAGGTGCTTGAAATAATGCGGAGGTAATAATTTCATGACATTTTTCACCTTTTTGCGTTTTACTAAACATCAAAATATGTATGCTTCAACAGCAGTTGAAAGAAGCTACAGTCGGGACAAAAACTCTAAAAGCACAGCCATATTTGGAACTCAAGCGAATCTATACTGGGTCTAACTCACAAAGCAATGAACTACTTTTTGCTTGGCGTGTCTCGGAGGGTTTTGGCTTAAATACATGCTGAAAGATAACGTAGATCGAAGCAGTCAGGTGTATTTCCTCGACAGTAATAGTGTAGCAGTGGAGCTCCTTCCTAGCTGTAGCGTTTTTTTCAAGCCCAAATTAAAACATGTTGGCGATGAGATAAAACTGTAAGTCTAATATTAAATATTATATTTACAAACCTATGATGAGAAGTAAGTGCAAATTGTATTATCTTCAAACGTATTAACGGGCAAGGTGCCAGGAATATCAACTATACCTTGCTCTTAAAGATGTCAGTTGTTTCAAAGCAAAAGGCTGTTCTGTGGTTTTATTTTATTATAACCTTGGTTTAAATTTTGCTTCCCTTTGTTTGGGGGTACGGTAATATGAATTTTATGATTATGAGTTCAAAACAAAGAGAATAATATTCAAACTTAAGATAAAAGTGAACCACAACTGAGCTGCAATTTTAAGTGTTGCAAGTATACATGGGGGAAGTACTTTGGTTGGAAGGTACTTTCTAAAGGCTAGCTGTTAAAATATGCATAGGAAGTATACTTCCTCTGTTTAGCCCTCTGGATGCTTTTTTTTTCAAGGGTGACTCCTTTTAATGTTTTTTGCAGAAACAAAACATTATTTTTACTGTGGAGAAAAATATTTCAAGCTCAGTGTAAAACTGAATGTGTCAGTGACTTAAACCAGTTAGTATTGTCAAGCAGCTTTATTAGCTTGATTCAGTAATATTGCAGTGCACCTACCATCAAGCGTCACATCATCAATGTTACAGAGGTTGGCAGCTTATTAGAAGGTGGTTGATAAGCCTTCAAGCAAGCTCTTTGTAGTTTTAGAAATAGAGTCTAAGGTCTCACACAAGTGATGGGAGGCAAAAGATTGGAGTGCCAATTGTTGGTTTTCACATGACGTCAATAAAATTCAAACTAGAAAACTATCGATCCTACCGAAATTTTACTTCTTCGATGCACTAGAGCAGCTGAAAACTAATTTTCATACAAATGTTCGCTTCAAAAGGGTTCTTGGTTTTGTGATAGAGTACGCTTGAATTTCTAAGTTTTTGAGTGACGCGGCATTTACATGACAGCCAAGAGAGCTGTCATGTAGGTTAAAAAAATTACTTATTTCAGGAAATTTTGCTATCTAAACAGTTCATGTATTAGAAAAAGTATTACTTTAATGTTTATGAGTTTCTTGACGAATAAATTCACGCTTTTTGTTTCTGTTGGTTTCCGTTCGCCATGTTGCAGCTCATCCTGGTGAGCACCAGCATGGCGTCTCCATACAAATCTCTATAAGTTTGGGTAAAACATTTCTTCGGATATCTCGAATGCGAAATATTCCTCTGACCTGAATCTTGGCGAGGGTCTTTGTATATGTACTTCCTTTCATTTCCCAGATTAAGGACTTTATCTATTGAAACATTTTCATTTTTATTTTGATCTATTTTGAATGGCGTGACACTGAAAACTAGCAATATATGTTTTTCAGTAAACGTGCGCAACTGTATGTGTATAGTGGCCACATTACACTTACTCAATGTTTCATGTAAAATAACACAACAGATCTTGATACCCATTTTCGCTGATTTTGTTTCCCCTCCAGGGGGCATAATTTCTTTTAACACATCAGGGTTTTCAAAAAAGGGGCAAAAAGCGTTTATATAAATTAAAATTCATTTAATGAAGCACAGTATCAAAGAAATTAAAGAGAAGAATCAGACTAGAGTAACAGTAATCCAGAGGGAAGGGGGGCGGGGGGGTACCCACAGAAGAGGCTTTCCCCAGGGACCAACCCCTTACCCTTTGTATGTACCATTTTAGACAGAAAAGGTACCCCTTTTGTTTACCCTCTAGTGACAAATGGTACCCCTTTCAAATACCTAATTTTGAACGCTGCATCCTTTTTTAACTGCTGTAAATACACTATCTTTACAATATGAAAAAATCGCTAATACAGTTTTTCTTGTCTCTCACATCCATAAAATGCATCTGTGACTGATCTCATTTGGTCCCTTTCATATACTTCAACTATGAAAACCCCTTCCCTTTCATGTACCTGAAGCCTGAAAAAGGTACCCCTTTCGGGGGGAGCCTCTCTGTTTAGGCCATTATAGTACCCCCTCCTCCTGCACCGAGAACAGTGCTTGATACAGTGATGTTGTATGGTATGAATTGCACCAAACGTTTCGTGCCCATGAAGAGGTACTTTGATTATTTTACGACAATTTTCATTTTTCTTCAAAAGAAAGGGAGGAGATTGGGGTCTCATTCTTAGGGGAGGGGGGGGGGGTTAATTGAGGATCTGCAGTGAGTGAGAATCTTGCATTCAATGCAATCCAATGGTTTTGATTCGGGAAAGGGTGGTCAGGGGTATTTCGTAGAAAGACAGATGGCCACTGTACAACTTTGAAGTTTACTGATTAGGGTGAGGAAAATGAGTGAATTAGGTTCCATTAGGGTCATTATACTGGTCTATACTGGGCAAACTGACCTGAAATAAGTTGTTTCACAAAATAATAAACTGATATTATTTCATTTTCATTTATCAGTGAAACACTTCTATATCGTGAATGCTTGCAGTATAGTAGACCTACTAATATTAAAACCAGAACCAGATTGTTAAAGGAGTCTTACTAATTATGTGATGACATGGTCAAAAACATTTTTCAAAGCAGTCATCTCTATCAAAGGAAATAGGAGAAGTCTGCACGCAAGCTACCTGACTACTTCGATGTATGTTATCTATCATGGAAAAGTAGTTCATTGCTTTGTGGGCTAGACTCAGTATGGATTCGCTTGAGTTTCAAATATGGCTGTACATGTGCTTTGGGAGTTTTTGTCCCGATTGGCTTCTTTCAACTACTGTTGGAGCACATTTTGTTTCCTACGGATAATTGTTTAGTAAAACGCAAAAAGGTAGAAAATGTTATGAAGTTATTACCTCCGTATTATTTCAAGCACCTCATGAGCATATAATTCAAGTAAAATAGCGACGTTATCGGTTAAGTTTGTTTCGACGGTTCTCTATCATCGATCATCGGCCATATTGGATTTTTATGGAGGTTACCGCAGACTACTCGTTCCCAGACTTCCGTTCCACGCTCCCGGTTCCCCGTTCCCCGTTTTAGTAGCATCCAAAAAAAACATCACAAGTTGACACAAAACTCTGTCAGCTTCAGCTGTCAAAGTAAACAAGATTCAAGATGCTGCATCAATTTTCCGCATGAACTCACCTGTCAAATTTTGACCAATCAGAGCCAGAGCATAAAAAGTGGAAGTAGAGCGCGACCAACGCGTGACCATGGTGAGCAAAGTCAAAAGAAACTGTCTTTCCTGCCTGTAACAGCTGGCTGAATTTTCGCGTCCGAGATCAGTTTGAAATCAAAATCTTAATTGTGCGGCACATAAACACAATATATTTTATATGAATTTTTTAAAAAATTAAACTTAAGTCTGCGATCATTTGAAAACTAAAAACTTGTCAGCGGATAACTTCTAAAAAATAGTTGATTTCGTCAAGCCCCGCTAAAAATCAGGGGCAGCCATCGAGAATATAGTTCAAAACCACTTAAAAATGGCATTGTTGAACGTATGTTAGTATTTAAACTGTAGATATAGGCATATTTTTATCCCCTAAAAATTTTTCACCAGTTCGGATTTCCTCGCTGAAAGTCTAGTGATCCGAAAATTATAGGGATCAAAGCTTACCTTTTCGAAAATTCCAGCCAGAAAAAAGGCTCCTGAAAATTCTAGGTGACCTTTTAAGGGGAAAAATTCGGTAAAAAAAGGCAATCATACCATTTTTTGGATGTTCGAAAATCCTAGGAGAGGTCACAAGCAAGAAATTTTACAAAAAATGTCCCGAAAATTCTAGATCTCAAATCGTCTTCCGAACAGATATTTTTCGAAAATTGACGTTGAGTGCCCTTGAAAAATGTCTAAGCAGAAGAATAAGAGTAATTTTAAGGCCAAGAGCATGGCAGAGCTGAAGGAACGATTAGTGCTTGTAGTGAAAATTCCCGCCTCAAGGCAGGTAAAATGGTTTTAACGATGGAACTAAACCTCGGAACAGATCAAACTGGTGATGTAGGCAAATTTCACAAGGGCGATCACATGCTATTGATTTCGAATCCATTTTCGCTAAAAACACCGTTTGGCCATTTTATATTGTTGTTTGACATTTTCCTTTTCAATTGTATTTTACGGCAAACAGGGACTCTTTTGATGATGGTAATGTTGATGGTATTTACTAACTGAAGTTGAGGCTGTTCACATATTTGTAGCAAAAAAGTGCAGGCCTTGTGAACATGTACTGGGTTTGTATTTAATAGTGTAGAGACAGAAGGAGGCAGTGTACTAGAGGATATGCTTCAGCCAAGATAAGCATAAGGTTACTTATATTTAAGCGTATAAAAGGCGGTCGAGACGAAAATGTACGCACACTGCGGTATGATGCATTATACATGTATCTGCACCATTAGTTTAATTTTTTCAGGTTTAGATCCACCGTGCAACACCATTCTTTCAACTGAAGAGGAGATTTACACGCGCTTATTGAAACTCCATGTTCCGGCGAATATTTTTTCTGTTTTACGTACTACCACACTCAAGGCGGTTAAAGTCACTCCAGATCTTCTGCTTTGACATTTTGAACCTTAAACTATTTGATTTTCAAACAGCAAAAGGGAAGGGAAATATACAGGTTAACGAGAACTGGAAATAGCGACTCTCGTAGTTTATACAAGTACAGTGGAAACCTTAATCAGCCAGGACGAGTTTGTGGACGACGACGAGAGAAGATGAGTGAGGTCTGGGTCGAGATCGTCGTCCAAAGCGGGAAAAACAAATGTTCAAGCAAGCTCCCGTCTCGGCTTGTCGCCGAAGTAGGTAGACTACACTGAATGCCTTCGTTTAAAGAAATACGAGAGTTGCTTCTTTTTAGCGTTGAGAACAACACAATTAACGAGGAAGAATTTTTCCTACTCTCCGAAGGATTTAAATACAAAATTTGCTACTGCTGCAGCCAGCCCTTTTACAGCTCTTTTGCAGCGCTTCTTGAAGCCATTCGGCAGCGCTGCAACAGCGCTGCTTGTTTCGTAGGGAAAAATTCTAAATAACGCCTCCCTTTAATAAATGCCGCACCCTATCAGAAGAATGCAGCATTTATTGGATGATTCATTAACAATTATTCCTCGAACCCGAGTGGACACTGAGTCAATAGGGACCTTACGATCCGACAACGGCGACGTCCATGAAAACGTCGCTGAAAAACAGACTTCGCACCATTTTAAACTTTTTCGCGATTATCCCAATTCGCCCTGTTACTTAAAAGAAGGGGGTTTTGGAAAGAGCTGAAGAGAGGGGAACGCGCTCAAGTTCGGACAGAGATGGTAGAATTTATCGCCTTGCCGTTCCCGTTCCCGAGTAAACTTAAAATTAGGTCATTTCACGTCGCAGTTGTGCAGTGAAGGCAAAGAAATGTACAAAAAAGCGTGATGCACGTGCAGAGTTGTTGTTTGCTCATTAAACCTATTGTTTTTTGACGTGCTCCTTGCCGTCGTCGTCGTGGTTTCGTAAGGTCCTTAAAAGCCTATGAGGCCGAAGGCCGAATGGGCTATTGACTCTGAGGCCATGAGGGCAAGAGGAATAATTTTGACAGTTTTAGTAAATCCAACTACAGGTAGTTGGTCAAAAATATCGAGACAAAACAACTTAAGCTAGCAACATGCGATTCAGCCGCCATTGTTTTGGTTTTCAAGGTTGGCGCTTTTCTCTACTAGTGGGCTATAACACCTAGCCTAGTAGTAGTTCAACCAATCAGAGTGCAGTATTGATAATAAACTACTAGTTGGATTTTACTAATAATGGTTATTGGACTGAGTGAGTAGTATAGAGGGCTACACTAGGTCCTAACCAATCACAGCGCAGCAAATTTTGTCTCGACCAATCAGAATCGAGTATTTCGCCCATGTGACTTATTGACGTCACAAATGCCCATATTTGGGCATGGTTTGACACGTGACCCCATGGAATAAAGAACACACACACACAAGAGTTGAATCTGCATTCTTAGCATAGTTTTAATGAACCGCGTGAAGCCTGGTGACAAGCGGGACGTATATGACACCCTAATGACGTCACGCCCATTTTTACAAATCTAATAGCAAGTCGAGTTCGTCCCCAATCCTTTCGTAGCCATAAGGATAACTGGATCGGGTGGTGACATCAATAACGCGCTTGTCGAATACCAACCCATACTGCTTTACGCGCGGAACCACTTGAATGCGTTTCTCTTCCAGATCTCGTTTGAAATAATAAGGGTTGGTAATGTTCAAATTACGTCGAGACTCCTGGGGCGAATCTAATTCGGAAAGAATGTTCTCTTTCATCGTCTGAAAATTGAGAATGGCGGATCCACGGACGTTGAGGGTGAAACCACGTACCTTGCACACGACTTTGCCACCACGGGTCTGGTACCCATAATTCTTGGCACCCCCCGAAACGAACTCAGTAATGACGTCACCATCTAATTCGTCCGTCATATCCCCGAGAAAATCTCCGGTGGCAATACTGGGTTGACCGGGACGCCATTTGTACACCACACTGTCTGTGTCATAATAGAGGACTTGCTGTTGAAGGGTGTCTAGGGACTCGTAGAGTTTGAGCCGAGCATGACAGGTGGTGAACGCTGCTATGAAAATATTGGTCTTGGTGCCTTTGACAGCATTGTCGTCGACGCTAGTGTAAACAGCTTCCAGGATATCATCGGTGCAAAGGCGGAGCATACTGAGTTCGAGGGCAGCATCAGAGATGAGATGGAACAAATCAGCAGGGTGTTGGACAGTGACGGTGGTGGGTTTGTTGATCCGCTCCCCGAATTTGCCCCAGAAACTGTTGAGCATGAGCTTGGCGGTAGCCTTGCGACCAGGGTTCTTGGCAATACTGGCAATATCCAATCGGATGCCTTCCCGTTCCTGATAGCGAAGAATGTAGTTGCGTTTTTGTTCAAGGGTCTGACACCAGCTGGGCCACCCTGCCGATTCTTGTTTCAACTTGAGCCACGTGTTCACGTAATTGGCAAAAAGACCCGTTTGGCGTTGCTCAGGGGGAAAATGCCAGACTTCATGGATCTTGATCAGCGTGTATCCCTTTTCGACGGCTTTGACCAATTCGGGTGTGCACCAGGTGCCGCGTAGCGTGCGATCCGCATCGGAATGAGGGCAATAATGGGTTCGGGTCAACATGGGTTGGGCCTGCTCGGTCTGAACACAAGCACGACAGAGAGGAAACGTGAGCTTGTTCCCACTACGCACGGGTAGAACAGGGTGGAACAAACCAGTGGGAGGAAGAATGTCCACTGTGGCGACACCAAAATAAGACTCTAGGGACTGGTCGGCGGGTTGCGTGATGATCCGTGGATGCCCGATGGGATAGGGACAGTTTTTATTCACCCACGGGTACAGGGAGGTCACATCCACATAACGTATCTCTTCATTCTCCCCAGCTACAGCATGCAGAGCCACTGCACCGGTTCGACCTCCAAAAAAGGCGTCACGGGGTTCCAAGGGTGCCACCAGATCGAAGGAATTGAGAAAACGTTGGACGGTTTCATTCGTGTCCACCTGTTGGTCCCATTCACACTCCCACATTTCAATGACCGTATAGCCTGCTCGGAGCAAAACCTGGCGTTTGGAGAGCGTGGCTTGATAGAGTTCCTCCACGGTTCGATCCGGTGTGGCATAATGTTTGGCTTGTCTGTTGGGATAACAACGGGGACAGCCATGATAGAGACATCCATGAAACTCGTAGACGGTACGAGTCACAGGATCGTAGCCATCCACAAAATAATGACGGGCGCTGGTTCGGGTGGACTGTTCGCCCCCGTTACGGACGTGACGTATGCGATCGGCACAGGCCCCCTCTTTGGGAATGAGGTGTTCTTGGTAATAGAGCCATTGCAGGGCCTTGAGGGATTGATTGACTTGGGCGCCTCGCCACCCCACCAGTGGTTCCACCGCAATGGTGTCGGGGGTCAAATGATGTTTGCGCCAATACAAATTGCAGGCACTGGCAATGGTGATACACTTGGCCATGGGATTAAAGCCAGCCTGCTGTTCAAATTCCTCTTGAAAAGCTTCACACCCTGCTTTCAATAGAGCCACATCCGATTTGCAATACTCAATCATGTCTTGCTGGAAATTAAACGTGACATTGCGACGGACTTGATCGGCGTGCCAACGGGTCAGTTCGTCTTTCTTTTTGGCCATCATGCCATCGGGATCATAAAATTCCAGATCGGGGATACGACCCACGTACTGTTGATGATCGGGGGTGTTGAACAAATGGGGAAAGAAGCCCTTCTTTAACTCGGTCAAATTGAAAGTGCTGGGAAAAGAGGCCAGCGGCATAGGCAAGAAACACAACGAGTCAATGAATTTGAGGGGTCCACTCTTGAACGACAACACTTTGGCCCCCACGGTCAGTTGATCCTCGACCACGCGTTGTTGCTGGTACAATTCATGGAGAAGAAACATCCCATCGAAGCCTTTCAAATTGTGAAACACCACGAGAATCTCCCGCTCGCCCTCACAGTCCGGCACGTCCGTGAGATCATCCAAATCACGCAAAAATTGTAGGGCACAGTCCTCCCCGTCCAATACATGAATGGTGGTTTCGGCACTGGAGGAATAACATAACAAATTGGCCACAAACACCCCTTCCGCATTTTGCATGGCTTCAAAATCCGCGTAAACAAACAGGGGAGGGGGTGGCGCCACCATGCGACCTCCCCCCTCCTCTGTTGGTTCAGTCTCCTCTGGTTCGTCCACCACGGGCTGAATGTAACACTTATGGTCTTGGATAGGTACCCATTCCTGACACACAGAACATTTGGTGTACCCACACTGATGACGTTGGTTGCGGAGGACCGTGTATTGGGCTTGACACTTGCGACAGCATTTGATAGATTGACATTGGGCACTGATTTCATGATAACGTTTGCATTGATGGCCGTAAAACTTGCGGTGACACAGACTGCAATACTCGGCGGGGCGAGTGCCCCGCACATAATCCGGACAATCAAAGCGTCCACAGGCAGAACAGCGTCTCCCTTGACAAGTATGATTGGTTCGATCGTTGGTGTTGAACCCTCGTTCACAATCCAGGCAATAATACGAGCGATTGACAAACGCGGGAAAGGACGTGCAGCCATCAAAATGATCGTTGGATTTCAGTAAACGAATCTGATGAGGAGCAGTAGGGCCTTTGAAGATTAAAAAAAACGGTTTCATCCGGGTCATCACCAAGAGTTGATAGTGAGACCCCAACGCCTGTTGAAATTGACGAAGTTCGGGGATGCCACAGGGACCCTCCGCGACGCCCGCTTGCTGATGAAGATCCTGGGCTTGACGTTGCTGCACAGGACGACCACGTTTGAGATTGTCCCAATCGCGAAACCCGTCCACGCCTTCATCTTTATGGCAATGAGCACGCATGGTGACAATGGCACGGGCACAGCATAGGGTATCTCTGTTTTTGATGGTGACAATGCATTGCTTTTTCTTGTTGACTCGATCCAGGCATAAACGTCCCACATTACGTTGTTTATGTCGGCCAGACCCTGGGCCGGGCATGGAGACAAACACCACATCCACTTGGAACCCACGATCGGGGTTGAAGGCTTCATTACTGTTTAACTTGCCAGCGAGGGTGGCTAACATCTCATCTAAACGAGCCGTACGTTGCAAAAATTCCCCCACAGTAAAATTAGCGGTTTGGTAGGCGTGGGTGAACCCATGCGCTGTAATGGCAAAGTTCACGAAATGATGGGCGGGTCGCTGCTCGCGGTCGAGTTCTGTTTCAATGGCTTGATGCAAGGCTTCCGTTAAGGCCATGCCAATATTATCCCCAGGACCAGGATCCCTCAATTGACGCAATTGCGCATTGAATTGCGCCCGCTCCACCACATTGCGCCAGCGGCGTCGTCGACCCATAGGTTGCATGGTAAACTGAAAGAGAGGGCCTCGGGCGGGAACGGCTCCTCCCAATTGTTCCCACCGGTCATACGCGCGGTTTAACAGAGCCTCCTCCTCCTCATCACTGTCAGGATACCAGGGGTCCTCCGCCATGACGGAGGAAAAAAACAATTTGAATTTCCCGCGCCAGACGCTGGCTTTTATAGACCTAAAAACACGTGATCAGATGAATAGGGATTGGTGGAGAGGGCTCAGGTGAGAGTCAGGTGAGAATCAGGTGAGAGTCAAGTAAGGGGTGGGGAGGGGTTGATTAAAAGGGAGGAGGATTAAGGGGGGTCCCCCCCATGGGTACAGAATTTTTTCCAATTCTCCTCTGAGCCTGGGGTCGAGTTCCCTGATTGGCGGAGAGACCTCTAGATATAATCCTGCGTCCAGACCAGACGTCAGTTGCCATCGAGACATGCCTAATCGAAATCCAGAGAAAGTGAAAGAAGCGAAACGTCGGTGGTACCTCAAACATCGGGAGAGGATTGTGACACAGAAGCGGGAGCGGCGGGCAGCGCAGAAAAAGCTCCAACCCCCCAAACCACCTAAACCGCCTCCAACCCAGGAACAGCTTGCTAGAGCCCGAGAATTAAATCGGTTGGCCTGTAACCGATATCGAGCCACCCACGGAGACCAAGTGCGGGCACTGAACCGCCGTTACTATCGTCGTCACCGCGATCAGATTGTGCAACAGCAACGGGACCGTCGTGCCCGGGCTCGGGAGACACCCAATCCCTTTCGAAAGTTACGGGCCTTGGCAGACGTGTGTGCCGCCAAAGTATTAGAGTTGGACCATGGATACGCTAAGATCGCACCAGCCCCCCAAGCCAAGGAAAAAACGGGACCCTGAAAAAAATAAAATTCAGCAAAAAGCCTATCGGCTACGCTTGTATGCCAAACCCAATGGCATCGAGGACGTGAAGGCCCTCCATCGTCGCCGGTATCACGAACGGATGGCCCGTATGAAAGCCAATGGCGAGTACAAGGCCTTTAAGGCCAAAAAGACCCAAGAGGGCATGCGGCGTTATTACGGGATGACGGTGGAGCAGCGGGAAGTGGTCAAACGTAAAAACGCCCAGTGTCAACGCAACTGGCGGCAAAAAATGAAAGAGCGAGGGACATACGAGGCCTACCGACAACGAACCAATGCACATCGGCGACAACAAGCAGCCGAGAAAAGACGTATGTTGGGCGAGGAAGCGTGGAAAGCCCTGCAGAGTCAGCGATATGAGAAACGGGTGGAAGCCATTCGGCGTCGAGAATGGTCCTGGTTGGACGAAGAATTGGAGCGTCCCTTTCCCCTCCCGTGGTTGCCGTTAGACTTGCCCCAGTCCGTGCCTAAAGAGGACAGTGTGCAAACCCTTCGCGCAGAGGACTTGCAGACAATGGACGATTATTTGTAAGAACAAAAAGTTTAATTAAATCATGTGTGTGATTCAACAAAGTTGTCTTTTTTAATGACTATAATTTTTACATGCCCAATCGGAGTTTGGCTTTCATAATGCGTCTCACAATGCGCTCTGTTAGGTTTTTACTGCCGGGGAGTTGATCAATCTTGGCAATCATCTTGCGATCCGCGGCCCATTTGTCTTTCAAATTCTTGGCTTTATCATAGTCGATGTCGTGGGCTTTAGCAATCCTGTCCAACCGGTTAATGCCGGGATCCCCACGGGCCAATCGTTTCTTTAAATGGGTGCCAGGTCCCATATACTGGTAACCGGGCCAATGAAATTCAATGCCGGTCTTGTTGAGGAGGTTCTGTACATCGAATAACTTGCCGCCACGTTGCGAGCGTCGTCGTCGCCTGGCTCGGGAACGGGATGGAGCAGCACGGCGTCTCCGAGTCCGTCCCATGCTAGGGGGTTTTCCACGTTTTCCAATCCAAGGCTTTCTTGGCCCAACCAGCGGCTTTCTTTTTGGCAACACCCGCGGCTTTTTTGCGAATCCCGCGCTTGATCGATTGCTTGATGGATTCCACTCGTTCACTGGGGGTATCCCAGGGTTCTTGACCGTACGTGTCTGAAAAGGGCAACTCTTGGGCCAATTCTTCACTGGTCAACGGGGTCGTGAACTTGAGTTTCTTTTTGGCACTGGGAGTGAACCTTGGTTTAGGCGGGATAGGTGGTTTTCTGGGTCCACGAGTCGGGGTACCTTGTTTTATACCCTGGGTGGCCTTGACCAATTGCGTGAACCAAGCTTGCATAGGGCCCGCTTCAAAATCATCATCGCCCGGTGTGGTGGCCCCAGCAGCACTCACACCCCCAGCGGCAGCTCCAAAGGGTTGGCGCACTTTTTTGGTCCAATGGCGTAATTGACGGCTGACGGCTTTGAGTTGAGGCCGTTTCCACGCATCGGGAGCATCACTGGTCAGGAGTACATGTTGTTTGGCCGCTAAATCCGCGGCTTTGGTCAAGCGAGTATCCTCCACCAATTCTTGTTTGTACTTATCGCGTAATTGTAAAAAGGCCGGGGCGTTGTCCACCGTGGTGCTCACCATCTCGGGTTCCATGGTGCAACTGAGGGATCTGGTCTAGCGCATGCAACGTTTATAACATCGGTAGAGTTCGGGCCAGAGGGCGCCCCCTTTTTGAGCCATCATGATGGCGCGTCGTCGTTTGACGGAATGGGCGGGTTTAGCCATAGCGCGTAAACTTTGGGCGTGGGGTTTGAGCAACGTGATAGTGTGTCGGGAACGGGGCACGGTGCCACGCAGCGTGTTCATCACCAATTCACTGACAGCATTGATCTGATCCGCATTGGCCATCCGCAACAATTCTTGTCGTTTGTGTTGATTGGCTTCTTGTAAGACACTTTTTAAGAACGGGGCTTGACGTTCCATGCGCCACCCCATGATGAATCTTGAGTTCAGGCAAGGACCAAGGTCTATTTATGGTAAAAATGGCGCCACATCGACCGCACAATTCGCCATGATAATGCGTTTGCATGTGAGTTCGACACCGTGCACACAAAGCCGCGTCATACTGCTCATCCCAATCCAACGCAAACGTGACGGCTTTTCGTTGAGGGCGTCGTCGTCGTCGGTTAGTCCGGGCGTCGAAGGCGGACTCTGGGTTTGAATTTCCGGAGATACAAAGGCGAGAGAGCCATTGCCAACAGCGGGAGTTTAGCGCCGCGTTGCAGGCCACGTCGTCGGCGTCGTTTGCGAGGGACATAACGATGTCGTCGACCGTTGGGTCCACGAACCATCGTCTGATTAACCCCTGTTCAGGCCCACGAAGGTCTTTTTATACGTTTTTTTCACATGAGGGAACAATTAAACGATTCCCCTCCATAGGATTTTCGTTTGCCTGACTGATAATCACGCCAGCGTTTATCGGATATTTTCTTGGCTCGCTTTTGTTGATGCTCCCCGATGGCTTTGGTGATCCCATAGCCGGCTTTGCCAATCCCCACAATGAGCGCTGGCGAGACACCCCCCACTTGACCACGCCGTCGTCGTTTGGCGGGTCGTTGTCGAGCCGTGGAGCGTTTGCGTTTGCGTCTCATGACGAATTTGAGAGCGGAACACTTTGAACTTCTTTTTATACATTTTCACATCAAACTGCACCCACCCACTTTTTTGGCATACCCCTTCTTGACCAACCACTTGTTGTACGAGTCCTTAGTACCACTGGCGCGATACTGGCGTTTATAGTTGGCCACCCGTTGTTTATCGGCCCGTACATCGGCTTTGGACGGAATCTTCCACATGGCCGGGTCTGTCAACAACTTGAAGCCTTCTTTGACAGGGATAACGTACGGCATAGTCCCACCCTTGATTCTCTGTCGACGTGATGATCGTCGAGTCGTGGTACGTTGGCGTTTCCGAGTCATCGCGTGTCCACAACGGCCACACATTTTGGGATGGTGGAGGAGAGAGACCCCTGTTTTTATAGCCTTTTTTTTCTGTTTTACGCAGACCTGTGTCTTCGTCCACGGGCTCGGCCACGGCCCCGTCCTCGGCGTGGGGGTCGTGGGCCGGACGTGCGGGTGGATGTGCGACGTACCGACGGACGTCCACCCTCTTCGTAGACCGTGGTGACGGTATTGGTATGCGTGATGTTGCGGATGCGTCGGCCTCGAGCTCGTTCTTGAGCATCTTCATTCAACAAATCCAACCGTCGCCTTAAGCCTCGCCCTCGATCATCATCATCATCATCTTCATCCTCATCCTCAGACGGAGGGGACGAATCGGGGGACGGTGGGGAGGGCACCCTGGGGCGCCGTCGCGGTTGTTTGGCAGCCACGGTGGGGCGTCCCGTGGGGGTCGTTGTCGTGGAAGTGGTGGTCCTGGTGCCTGCCCCAATGCTGCGACGAGAAGTGGAGGGGCGGGAGGGAGCCGTAGTGGTCGTGGCGGTGGTGGCAGGGCGTGTTCGGGTAGAGGTGACGGGCCGTGGTCGACTGGCGGTGGTGGTCGTGGTGGGGCGTGTTCGGGTGGACGTGGTGGGACGGGTTGGGGCAGCCGTGGTAGTGGGTGGTGCCGTGGTGGTGGCGGGGGCCGTGCCAGTGCCTGCCACGGGCGGGAGCGTGAACGCATTCAAGGCATCGTCCACATTGACTGGATAAGTCAAATTAAAATCTTCAATCTCTTGATCCAATTGGGCACGATCCACGGGTCGAGACAATTCGGTCACCATGTCCGTCATACTGCTGAGATCCCGGAGGACCGAGGGGGAGCCCACGCCGGCGGGCGAGTGTGTGTCCATGCGGGCGGCTAACTCAGTATGTTGTCCGCCTTCTCTTTGCCGCCGTTGACGTTCGCGTTCTCGTAGCAGGGCGTTTTCGAACGGCAGGGACATCCGCCCGCAACGTATGGACTTGGGCTTTACCTTCTCGGGGCGTTAAATGACTCCACAAACGGTAGCGATCATCCGACGCAGGATGCACATCCAACATCAAATAGCCAAAGGGACGGGCCGTGATGCGTTTAAATAGGCGCAAGACTTGACGCCACTGATCCGGAAAAGCTTGCAATAAAACGGTCCGTATCCCTGTTTGATCCCGGGGGTTTTTGAAGGCCACAATGTAATGCGCGTTGCGATTAATGGTCTTGGAAAATTTACCAGGCGGGAATAAATCTTGTGTCAAATACAACACCGTGATGTTGCGATGATGCGAATCTTTGGTGAACAAATCCAACACGCGCTTGTCTTGTCCCCCTTCTTCCATCAGATCGTCCAAGACCAGTACCCCGCCGCGCGTCCGACCAAACCATTGCGTCAAATGACGGGGGTCCGGTAACCCGCGATAAAATTGAATCCCATCCTTTTTTTGCATACGCTCGAACCGGGGTTGCCAACGATCATAGGCATACACAATCTTGCGGGGTTTGACTTGAAAGACGTTGAGGTACCGTAACCATTGTTCCACCAAGTCAGTCTTGCCACTGCCCGAGGGGCCTGCGATGATCACACTACTGGGTTGTCGGATCATGATTCCCACGGTCGAGGGTGACGTCGATAATGACCGGTGGCCCCTTTAGCACCCATGCGTTTATACCGTTTGTCGCGTCCCAATTTATCGCCAATTTTATAGGCTTTTTGTAACACGCTCATGAGCCCGCGTCCGTTTTGGCGAAAGCGGGGTCGTCGGGTGCGCTGCCGTCGTCGTCGTCGTCGTTGTCTGGGCATACTGTCCAATAGTCGCGGTAGAGTCGTGGCGATTCGGACTGAATCAATCGTTCCATGGTCTCTCTTAAATACGTTTCGCTCATGCTGTCCATGTACTGTTTGAGGGACACCCAATCTTGGTCTTGTGCCAATTGTCGAGCCATTAACCAATGATACCCATCCCACGCGTCAATGCCTTGCACCGTATTGACCCGTTCGATGGGGTGTTCCCACCAATACAAAGTTTCTTCGAGAATGAACGCATCCACTACGCGCTGCACATCAGCTCGCGTAATCATGATGAACTACAATGACCACTCTTTTCACGACTCATCTCGTTTTATGGGTTTTTTATTTTTCAACACTCACAATGATGACAAGTGATAAAGGCCTGGCGGCTTACATTCTTTTGCCCCCCTTCAGGTCGGGCATCGACTTCATCTTGTAATTCCTGTTTAATCACCCGTTTCAACTGGTCGGCCACTTTATGATCATTCAACACTAAATTGTCGCAACTCCATTGACTCAAAAATTCTTGATAGGACCGTCCTTGCGCACGAGCTTTCAAAAAAAATAACGCATAATGGCCACAGGTTTGACTATCCAGGGCTTGCAGGGTCTGGTCACTGCGCGTTAGGTACTTCCATTGACTCCACCATTGGTGCAACTCCGGGTTGGTGTACACGTACAGGGGTAGCCCATAACTGTCAAAGATCTCGCATTGGTTCTTTTCTGTCCATAGCCCCAACCAATGCTGGCCCGGTTCTCCCGCTGGATCGGTGTTGACAATGTACGCTTGACGGATCTCCTTGGCAGGGGAACGGGGAAGCTGGTCGGCGGGATGCACCCCATGAAACACGCGTCGTAAAGTGGGATCTTCTAGGGCTAGGGTCCGCAACACAGTATCACTGAGCGCCACAAACTCCATGACCGGTGTCTTCTGACGTCTGAAGCCACTTCAGCCGTTGATGTTGTACTTTATACCTCCCAGATGATTGATCTCGTACATGTTTTCATACTCGCTCCATACCAAGATGGTGACGTTGTGTCCCACAGCGGCAGAAAAATCAATGATCAATCGCGTATTACCCGATTGGCGGGGGTTGCGATACTGAGGGTCATCGGCTTTTTGACTGGGCACATTGTTGAACATGAACAAGGTGCAGTTGTTGCCTTGTCCCCAATCACTAGGCAGCAGCATGGGAATCTTGTCTTCATTGTAAGCCCCCATGGCTTGTAGAAATCGATCGTAGCCCAGCAAATCTTCATAGGCTTGGTCTCCTGTCAATTGCAGGGTTCTGTAAGGGTATTCTTCTCCATTCAAGTTCTGTCGTACTTGGGTGACGCCAAACTTTTCAAAGGCAAAAGGGTATCTTTCTAGGTCTCCATTGAAGGCATCTGAATGCAATAACCCGACAATCACTCGGTCAGGAAATCGTCCCACAAACACATTGTCTTGTTCCCATTGGGTGGTGCGTCCATCAAAGGAAAACGTGCGAATTTCGCTCCGCACGACAGGGTAGCGGGCAATCTGTTTGCCCAGCTGTCTTTCTTTCTGCAGTCTGACATAGACGCTGGCATTCAGGGTCACTTTTCTCAGCAATAAGGTGACTTTGATGTCATCGTTGTGGATGGCTGGAAATTTCTTGGCGTTCAAGGTGCCTTTGTTGGGGGTACCTATCAGGTAGACGGTCTTGGGGTTGAGGAAGAGTTCAAAGTCCATCTGGATATTGGGGACCAATAATTTGCCGGTCTTGAGAGTTGGCAAATGGGGACGCACAATGAAGGTGTGCCAATTTTCACCCAGCAACTTGCTAGTCAAGGCACGCAACTCTGTATTCCCACTCCAATCAGCACCCGTGGGCACATCCGAATTGGCTCCTGTGGCTCCCATTTCTGCAATCACATTCAACTGATTGACCCATCCTTGGGGGGCTAACTTGGTGGCTCCTTCTTCTCGGTTGTAATTCAGCAGGGTTTCTATGTAGGCTCTGTAATGGTAGGTGTTGCTCTGTTCAGTCACGAGGACGCCATTCATGCTCATGGTGATATCTCGAAAAATGGTGTGACCGAAATTGTTGACGCAGTAGGTGTTTCTGGTATTGTTGGCATCGGAGTTGGCCAGATTGGCCACCAATCCATTGTACCCAGCGGCTGGATCGGTCAGGCGCACTTTGACTTTGAAGCGGAGAGAATTGAGATCGTAATAATCGTCGGAGCCTGGAATGGAGAAGGTGATGGGTTGGATGCCCGTCAAGGCGGGTTGAAACTCCACCTCCCGCGAGGCTTCGTACCGATAATCCACATCGGGCACGTCAAAGAGACTGAGCGACATGGCTGCGGTCTGTTCACGAGGTTCAACGACGTCCTCTTTTTATACCTTTTCGTAGTCTGTACCAATCATGGATGGGATGCGCGGCGGGAAAGGGGCGGTGCGGAAAATCGATTTGGATGCGTTTTTTCAACCGACTGAAGAGATTGCCCCCTTTCTGCTTTCTGGCTTTGGCTTGATTGGCCCACAACACTTTTCGGAGATCCCCTTTGCCCAACCACGTGCCCCCTTTCATGCGTTGCTTCAGCCAACGTTCCATCCTGGCTTTTTCTTGGTCGGCCATGAGGACTTTCATGGGATCCTGACTCCTGCGCATACGAGTGGATGTGCCAAAAATCGTGCCCCCTTTCATACGTTGCTTCAGCCAACGTTCCATCCTGGCTTTTTCTTGGTCGGCCATGAGGACTTTCATGGGATCTTGACTCCTGCGCATACGAGTGGATGTGCCAAAAATCGTACCCCCTTTCATGCGACGCAGGGCTTGCTTCACCATCCAGGGTTCGGGGTTGATCCGACGCGTCGTATGCATCCAGGGATAGCGCGCCGTGGTCGACTTGCCAAAAATCGTGCCCCCTACTTGATACGGCGAAATGAACCGTCCACGGGCCCGTTGCCGTCGAATACGATTTTGCGATTTGAGAAAACCTCCTACACGTACCATTTTTTACAGTCCAAAGATATCCCGTACACGTTGCGTGGCTCTTTTATAGGTATTTTGGGCGGTCCGTTTGACCTTGTGTTTACCCGCCGTCCAAGCCATGGCGGGGGCTTTACGTTTCAAGCCTCGGCGGAGTTGGGCACTTCGATCCGCCCAGGTGGCCGCGGCACTCTTGCCACGTTGAATATCTTGCAATCCCGCTTGCGCTTGTTGCACGATCAGGGGGCCTGCCAGTTTGATCAAGTCTTCGGCCAAGCCTTTGCCCTCTTGCTTGGTGAGCACGGGCGTGTGGTACCGCGTTAAACTGCCTCCGCGCATGGTTCACGTCGTGGTGCTTTTTGGACCCTCGAAAGACGGGGGGTGGCTTTTTATAGCTGTTTGAGACCAATGGTCACCAAGGTTTTGCCGGGGGGTAAAACGGCCAGGGGTCCACTGGTACTGGCAATCTCCACTTCCACGATATCTAGTTGATTTCCTCGTAGTTTGATCCATTGATGGTGCAGGGGTTCGGCCGTACTTTCTCCTTCCCCTGTTCTCAACAATTGCACTTCCCGCAACAGGGGATACTTGCCACTGCCCACCACGGTGGATTCCACCAGATCCGAATAGACCATGACCGTGCGTTTGCTGGTTCCCACAATCTTTTCAAACGAGGCATCCAAATTGTTGAACCGCCATTCCACCATCCTGGACAAATGAAGCCGTTTTCCGTTCACTTCAAACACTTGATCCATGATGTCACTGGTCAAATCCGTGGGTTGCGTCCCCACATAATGCTCTCCATTCCAGTTGTAATCCGAGCGAAAGGACGGACCGGTGGGTAGGGTCTGGTCCGTATAGGTCACGGTAGGGCAAGTGAATTGGATATTGGGACCTAGCACATAACCCGCATCCACCCCTGCGGGTTTTTCAATGAAGCCAAACCTTGTCGCTATCCCCATATCCATCGTGAAGGTGGTGGTCGCGGTGGTCTTGTCGCTTTTCAATAGGTCTCCTTTAGGGACAGCATGCAACACCAAGGCATTGTCTTTCCAGCTCATCATAGGCATCCAGTTCTTTTTCACACTCACTACGGGTTTTTCATCCCCATTAAAGGTCAAGGCCGCTTCTTGTCGGTTAATCAAGGCCTGCATGACCTTGTTGTGTACTTCTTGCATCACGCGTTTCCAAAACTCACTGCCTGTGGTCACAGACTGTTTGGCACTCATGATATCTTCCAATTCCACCCCATAATCCTTCGACTTGAATTGGACCCGTCGATAGGAGCCCGACATGTACAAACGCGTCAAGTAGGTGATACTGAATTTGACGACTTTGGTGTGAGGATCCGTGGCAATGACCGCATTGCTCTGGCCTTGATCCGGGACGGTCAGGGACATGAGCGAGGCATGCCAACCAGTGCCCGGTAAGACCATGCGTTCGGGCAGACGGACCTTGAAACTGTTGTTGGCATTGTTGGGAAACTCATCGGTCGGATCGCTGATGAGCGTCAAGCGTTTAATCTCACTCATGATGATGATGATGATGAAGAGACACATTCCATGGGGTGCAGGGTCCTTTTTATAGCCACGTCGCCACTTTCTGTTTACTGCGAGGGACATGTCCTACCACTGAATTGAAGGTCGATTGTTTGGGATGAAAACATACTTGCTGGGCAATGTTGGGAAAGGCCCGGGCCAGTTCCATCAGGGTCATACAGGTCTTGGGTTTAGGGGGTTTCTTCTTGCGCATGGGTGGATGACGTCCAGCCCGTCGGCGTTGTTGTGGTTTTTTCTTGGGTGGGGACCGTAGAGCCCCTCGTTTCTTGGCATACTCTTCGGCTCGATGGTAAGCATTGGCGTAGGCCCATTGCTGCTTGGTAGGACTGGCCAACTTTTCCCACCACGGCTGGGTTTGCCGTTGTTCGGCGGCTTTCTTCTGGATGAATTTCAGGACGTCGGCGTCCGTGGTGGGAGAGGGCGTGTAACTAGCCCGCGGTCGACTGGAATCTGCCAGGACTTCATCGAGAAACCGGACCCGCTTTTTTCTTTTTCGAGGCGTTATTTTGACGCGGACCATGTTGCGCGGGAATCCAACTATCGTACTTGGCCGGCCACCCTTTCCACCGGACCAAGATTTGACGTCCTTTCCGTTTCAAGACTTTTTCGACTCGAAATAACGAATCGTCCGATACTTGGACTTTTTGGACATCGGGTTCATAAAACGTGCCTTTTATAGGGGTGCCGTCCCATTCACTGAGTTGATAGGTGACCACGGGATGACGACGCACGTGGGTGACCACAAATACTTCCTCGGTCCAGCCCGGCAAATACCCTTTTTTGAAAGGACGATGTTTCTTGTTAAGACGTACCCGATCGCCCATGCGACATTTGGGTGGGGGGATCTTGGGCTTCAACCGGGCTCCATAGAGTCGATCCCAGACTTCGGACTCGTTTCGAAAGGTGACTTGATGCGGCGCTAACCCAATACTGCGATGATAGGCGTGATTGTAGGTATGAATCAAGGGTTGTAACACGTCCACGTACCGTAACGTATTGTGCGCGGTGAAATACCGGTACATGCGTTGTTTCAAGGTACGATGCCATCGTTCCACCACCGAAGCCTTGCTATCCCCATACGTGTAAAAATGATGCCAATCGTGTTTCTTGAACCAGGCTTGGACTTTTCGATTTAAAAATTCTTGGCCTTGATCCGTTTGTACCCGGAGGGGACGTCGTGGGGAGGCCCGTCGGCGTAGGGTTTCCAACCCTTTGATCATGTTGGCGGCACTCTTGGATTTGATGGGAACGGCCCAGGCATACTTGGACAAGACGTCGATGACCGTTAACAAATATTTGTTCCCTTGGTTCCATCGACTGAGTTTTTGCATGTCCACTAAATCCATCTGCCATTGTTCGTCTCGGCCAAAGACCAACGTGGGGGTGGTGGGAAACCGGGTCCGTCGGGGTTTGTGGAGCGTATAGCTCAACACGGATTGAAGAATCCGTTGCGCTTGCGGGGATTTCAATTGATGGGCTCGGGCAAAGGGACGGACCCCACCCAAGGCCCCCGGTTCTCGGGGATCTTCGTAAGCGCGTGGCAACGACATCAAGACACTGACACATTTTCTGAGCCAATTTCTGTCTTTAATAGTTTTTTTTTCACACACCTTACATTTTCAAAACAAACACGAGCTTCCAAAGTTCTTATGCAAATGGCGCCTTCTCTCAAATTCTCGCTCCTGGGCTTGGACCGACTCGCCAAACTGATTCATCCACGGACTACGCCTTATCTTTTCTAGTTCTGGGATTGGCCTCTCCCTATGGTACCTCTCTACAGTGTGCATTCCCCAGGGTCTCTCCTTCTCTGGACCTTTCAAAAGAGGGAGGGACTCCTTGACCCATCGTCTCAGGGTCGGTTGCGCTTGCTCTCGGGGACACCACAAGGGACCATGGAGCCATTGAAAGTAGCCACAGGGTTCTCCGCCAGGGACAAAGCTCCCACAACTGAAAAACACTTTGTTATGATTCTTGGCCGTCCGACTCAATTTCATCTTAGGAACCAACCCACACTTGCACTTCAATTCTCCATGTTTCAAACGAGCATGGACTTGAGGATGCGTCTCTTTTTTTAAAGCCTCCATCATCACCTCTCGCGTGTCTTCAAACAAATAGACTGGACACCCTTCTTGGGGACACTTGAACCGCAAGGGACCAAAACTGGCTTGGGGGTTGACACATTCAATGAATTGATGGGGATGAAACGGGCACGATTCATACAGGAGCTGGTTGAACTGGGTATCCATCTCGTCTAGCACTTCCCATTCCCCTACTTCGGTGGCCGGATCTGAATGAAACGTCCCTTCCTCTACACATTCTTCTTCATACTCTTTCAGGGTGCCCTCCATCAACTCGTTCACGGCTGGGTTCGTGGGGGAAGGTGTGGGCAGTGGGTCCTCTGCTTTAGGCAAGGCATTGAGAGCCACCATGAGTTCATTGGTCGGGGGTTGTTTGGCTTTCATCTCTAGGAGTTCAGCTCGGGAAAACCCGAGCTCGGCCATCTCCTGATCCTGATCCGCTTTCATCTGTAGGGCTCGCGCTTGGGCTTCCTCCTCTTGTTTTTGTTTCTTACTGACACGACGTCGTTTGCGTCCCGAAGGCACCGCGGCAGGTTGAGTGGCTTGACGATCCATCTGGACGAATGACTCTAAGGCCGCATCCACCCGGCCTTTTATAGCCCCTCCTCCTACCTTACGTGATGCCCCTCGTGATACTCATACGATCTTTTTTCCACCAATCCGGACTCGTCCTGTCCTCTCGTGAGGGTGGTGTGATCTGGGTCTCTACCAATCAGCGGTCATCCTAGTGGCTATAAAACCCGCGAGGCGTCCAAGATCCCTCTCATTCATCGCGGTCCCATTGAAAAAAACGGTAAGCATGACGCTCCATCAAGTGGGTCTCTTGGTGTACAGTCAGGGGTTTGCCCTTTCCCGAGACGAGACTATTATTCGAGAACTGGCTTTTTGCGATTGGACGGGGCATCATCATGGAGTGATCAAATACCTGTTACCCGAAGGTGTGTCCTACCATCAATTATCCAAGGAGGCCCAAACGCGTGTCGATCGTCAAACCCAGACGGTGCATGGTTTGCCGTTTGACCCCTTTGTGCCGGTTCATAACTGCCAACATTTTCATCCCTACCATCAGATGCACGACGATATCACCGATTGGTGTCAACAGCATCTCACCCCTCAGCGGAATCGAATCGGGGTCTATACGCTCAACGGACTGGCTAAACTGTTGCAAGAGCCCCAGTATTCGTACCCCCTCGTGGTCTTGGAAGGGCAGGGGTGTGGGGATTTGGCCAATCTCCCTATTGCCACGGCCAATGTCATGGCTCATAACAATCAGGGTCACAATTGGTGCATGGATCATTCTCATGGGGCACGTGGGAGTGGCGTCTGGCACGATCATTGTGCTCATGTGAGGGTCTGTCAAATGAGTGGATGGCTCCGTCGCCAAACCCATGTCCTACCTACCCTCTCGCAAGTCAACGCCCAACGCGTGTTGTGGCAAAAACGATGCGATCGATTATTAGACTATTTGTTATGCAACCATTGTACCGAGGAAAAAGACAAAGCGTTTGCTAACGGTCAAGGATTGGATTGGATCCCGGATAATTGCCGTGAATGTCGTAGCGTCTCCCATGTCTTTGAGCAAACTGTGACTCGCCGGGAATGGGATGTACCCCTGCTGTACGCCGATGATGAACCGCACACCATGTGGGCTTGGACTCCCATCCCTCATCCTAAACACTGAATTTTTTTTCATTTTTTTTCAGACTATGCTCATTTACACAGGTGGTGCGAAAGGTGTGGACACGCATGTCGAACGATTATGTCAATTGTATGGTCACGCGTGTGTGGTCGTGATCCCACCTTGTCACCTTCGTTCCAGGTCTCTCACGCCTTTGACCCAGTCCCAGTTGGAGGCAGCTACCTCGATGGTCACCCAAGTGGCGTTTCGATTGGGTCGACAAATTCATCATCCCATCAGCCTCCAGTACATTCAACGTAATTATTACGTGATTCAGCCCGCCTCCCTCGTCCTGGCGTTGGGTCATTTTGACGAACTCGGGAAACATTTGTTGGGGGGAACAGGTTGGAGTGTGGTCATGGCTCAGCAATTAGGCAAACCCCTCTACGTGTTTGATGTGGACAAGGAACAATGGTTTTATTGGAATCCCCATACCCAAGAGTACCAAGTTTGTGACGGCATGACCGAGACGCAAATCGTTTTACCCACCCTCCAAGACAAGACAGCGATTGTGGGTACCCGAGAAGAAGACCCCGTCCTCTACCCTACCCTAGAAGCTTTATTCAAACGTCAATAAAAAACACTGTTTATTAGACCAAATCAATTGTTTTTTTTATTGAACATCCAGGAGAATATAATCCATGGCTTCCATGACATGGTGAATTAGATCGAGTCTCTTCATGACTTTATCCAGGGTATCGTACGAGGGTTTTCTCCGACCAATCATGACGGGGAGCTGACTCACGGGCGTTTCAGGGAGCCGATCTTTAAATTGATCAATCAGAAAAGCAATGCCCTCGTTCATCACATGGTCCAGGTTCGGATGTGCGTAAGACATTGCCGCCATCATGCCAATCTGAAAAACAAAAAAAATGTTTTTTAGCCACCAGTTCCTAAAAAAAGACAAGGGTCTCCAAATCACTCACCGACAACCGGTGATCCAATATGCGATGGCAATGGTGGCAGCGGCTGGTCTTGGGAGCATGCAAACGCACCACCACTTGGTTCCAGGTCCGATCTGTACCCAGGGTTTTGGGCCACCCTGTCATGCGGCAAATGGGCAACCCCTTCAACTCTCGCACCACTTTCTTGCGCTTATCCATGGTGTAAAAACACTGCACCCAAAACATGATCTTGATTTGCACTTCTAAGGGTAGTACATGGCCAAACGGTTTGTTCTTGGGGTCGACCAACCCTCGGCAGTCCATGATGAGAACAGCGTCAAGCATGGAATGAGGTCTCTCTGCATGGTTCTCTCTTATTCATGGATTCTTGGGGCCAATCACTCACTCGCGCCAGGACTTGAGGTCCACCCTAAAAAAGTGTACCCATGGGGGGTACCCCCTAGAGTTTCCTCTCCTGGTTAATTTTCCCATGTGATCTCTCTCCACCAATCACCTTCTCTCATCAAGTCTGTAAATCCCGTTGCGCGCTCTATGCGAGCTCATTCCAGTTTGATCCGTCACACTGATTCAAGATGGTGAGTTCGCTCCAGTCCATCGTGCTGTACTCTGTACCCATCGCCGTCTTGTTCGACATGCTCAAGATTTTGTTTCACCTGCCCATGGGCCACGAGTGTTATCGCGCCTTATTCCGTCGCTGTACCCATGAAGAGCTACGAGCCTGGGCCAGAACGTTGCCGTGGGACCATCCCATTGCCCGGAAGTTAGACCACGAGGTCCATCGCCGCCGCATGGCTGGTGAGTTTTATGGCTTTCATTTTTTTGGGGGTGTGGGACCCTTGTCCTTATACCTTTTTTAATTTTTTATAGCGGTATTCAAGGGGGTCGATTTTCTACGAACAGTGTTGTGGCCTGTCCACCTGTGTCTTTGCCCTCGACGTGCCAGACTCAATTGGGCCGCGCGATTCTGGGTTCCAACCTGTTCGTGTTGATTTTCATTTTTTCGTTAGATTCTTGGGACTATGTGGAGAATCAGCCTGTATGTCATATCTATCAATGGGTCGCCCATCCCACCCCTGGCGGGGTCTGTAATCACTGTGAGAGAATGATGGATGGATTCAGGCTTGATGACATGATTGCAGGTCTCAGGGTGGGGTCCCTCACTGAAGATGAAATCGTGCAATATGTACAGGATGCGGACCCAAACCATCGAGATTGGGATGACTGGCCATTAAGAATGACCTTCCGAATTAATTCGTTTCTCAGGAGACAGGGTGATGTCATTGAACCGGACTTGGCTGCCCTTGGGTTTTTAGATGAGGATTAATTTTAATTTTCAAAACATTTTTTCAGGCACGAATTGCCTTCTACGTGATCATATGCAGTGGATTCCGAGTGTGCGCTCTTTACACTCTACTTTTTTCCGAATCCTGATTCGTCCCTTTTCCACCTCTTTGTAGGTTTTTTTTATACGTTGAAACATTATGGAGACTGGGTACGACCCGTTCAATTACGATGTCAGTATAGTACGGTCCAATGTGTAATCGAACTTCATGAAATATTTCAGATGTGATTGAGGACCTTAATGAGTGGGGGTGGATCCTTCCCTTGCAACACCATTACCAGATTCATAGTGTTCGACAATTCACTCAATTCTGTAATGGCCCTGCTTTTTAGATTTGCATAGTCACATCAAGAACAGCCGCTGGTTCCGAGACCGCATTGCTTTTTTACTCGGAAAAGATATGAAAGATATATATTATTATTAATTTTTTCGTAGATTCGCATGCCATCCTCAGCACCCACAGGGTTCATGGTACTTCTGCTGCCTGGTGTTTTTGCGGCAGTATCGTGCAGTGGTACACTGGCTCAGGGGTTTCTCTTCCTCTTCCAAGACCCATCAAATTACTCTGTTGTCGTTGTTTTTTGAATTTTCGTCAAGCGCGCGATTTGCATTTTCCCTGTCATTGGTGTGAGTTGATGCAAGGGATGGGTTATCCACCCCGTTCTTGAAAATCCTAATTTTTTTTTTTTTCAGATACTCGTTTTGTTATACGAGCTATTTATCTCCCTTCCCTTTTTCAGCCATTGCCCAGGTGATAGAAAAACACACCAGATATAGGAGGAGCAGTCCAGGGGGACAATTATATTTTGTTTGTAAGGATTGTTGGTCCTATTCACGGCACGTGTCTGTCCTCCATGAACCCTGTTGGGGTTGTTATATTTTAGAAAGTGCAGGATGGGAATTCTGATCGTTTTCCCATTTTTCTTTCCAGACACCAATTATGTAATAACTATTCATACAAGAAACAATATCCAAAATTTGACAGGACAATTATTTTTCGTTTGCAAACGATGTTGGCTTTATTTGCGTTCCGTAACCACCCTCCATGAGCCTTGTCCGGGTTGTGCTCTATTAAGGCGATGGGAATTCTGAACACCCGGCAGGGGGAGGTCTGCATGGTGGCGCCACCCCTGTTGGATGTTCATTCTTATTTTTTTTTTCATTTAGATTCTCATCGGACCTTAGACGATGAGATCCTTAAAATCCTTATAGATTTTGTATCGTCCCTCCTCAAGGATGGTCCAACGTACTTTATTCGTTCAGATTGAATCGTTTATTTTTTTATTAGATTCTCATTGGATCATTCAAGATATCATGATTTTTCGAAGCTGGCCCATCCCTCATAAATTATGTATTGTGAATCATCAAGGATGGTCCAGCTTTCTCCATTTGTTCAAACTCAAACGTTGATTTTTTTTCTTTCATTAGTATGTCATTGGTTCCTAGATCCTCAAACTAAGATATTGATTTTTTATTAGAATGTCATTGGATCCTCTATCATTTTGATTATAATCAAGACTGGATTTTAATAGAGTATTATTGTAAACAAACATTTCAAGGGCGTGACACCACTAGGGTGTCACACACGTCCCATGTGTAATCAAGTCTTGTTTTTTTATCTTTTCCAGTCAATCATTGGACCATACACCACCGTCTTGTGCGTGCCAATAATCGACTGTATCTCATTCAGTTTGCTTCTTGGATCTAACCACCCCCTCTTTTGATTTGTTTTTTCAGCCATTTTTTTCATGTTTAAACACCATTTAATCAAACCGTGGTCCAGGCTAGGATTCAACCATTATATTCCATGGCCGCATCCGTTGCATATGACTCTTTCTTCCAGGAAGCAAACACCGTATATTTATTTTGCCTATTAAATGTGAAGGGCGTGACGTCATTAGGGTGTCACATACGTCCCGCTTGTCACCAGGCTCTACGCGGTTCATTAAAACTATGTAAAGAATGTAGATTCAACTCTTGTGTGCGTGTGTTCTTTATTCCATGGGGTCACGTGTCAAATCATGCCCAAATATGGGCATTTGTGACGTCAATAAGTCACATGGGCGAAATACTCGATTCTGATTGGTCGAGACAAAATTTGCTGCGCTGTGATTGGTTAGGACCTAGTGTAGCCCTCTATACTACTTGAGTGGAGTCCAATTCAGTCTGAAATAATGTGAGTGATTAACAAAATTGGGCGAACGCGTCGCAGGAGTCCATTTTGTTAATCACTAGTATGATTTCAGAGTGAATTGGATGACACGAAGTTCTGTTACCAATTAATCGTAACTATAACAAAATTTGTGATTTTTTAGGCTTTTTTCTCATTAAAACACAAGAAATTCTGAGAGGTTTTTTGCTAGCAGTGAAAAAATCCATTTAAGTGTGCGCGAGTGATGGCACATATCGTCCAATTACTTACACATGACATATACTGTCCTATTACACCGTCCTATTAGTGCTGAAATCAGGACAGTTGATAGCCAATCAGATTTGAGAATTTTGTTATACAGAGTTATGATTATTAGAAAAACTTGATACAACTTACCGAGGATAATCTACACAATCCAGATTATTATGATTCTATCTCAGCACAAAAGGCAAGAGCAAGACGTATAGGAACATAAAGCATCTTTCTGCTTTACATACATATAATACATGTCTTATTTACAAATGTTTATCATAATTTCTGAATTCAAAATGAAATGAATTAAGGTCATCAGAAAAGGTCGTCTGTAGTGTTTCAGGACACCAGAAGACACTAAGGGCGCTTTCCATTTACGAAAAAAACCCGGAAATTTCGGTGGTAGCAAAAGTGGAATTTCCGATTGGTAAAAAGTTGTTCCATTTGGTCGTAAACCCCGGTACGTGGCCGGGTGCCCGACCGTGGACCTGGAACTGGTACAAACTACAAGAAACGTCAATGGAACACGACATTCCGTTCGGAAATTCCAACCGGGAAAACGGGACCACCTTTTTAGATTTTCCACTTTTTCTGGGAATTTTCCAGTGGGACGAACCGACGAAACGTGTTCCATTTACCGCCGAAGCGGAAATTCCGGAAATTTTGACTAAATGGAAAGCGCCCTAAGTCTATCACACAGAAAAAAAGTCAACATGGTTTCTTTACTCCATCTTCACCGCTTAACTTACAATTCCTGAATGCCCGTACCCGGCACACCACATCTCCAATTTTAAATTAAGTAGGGTAGCAAAATGAATGGATTTATTTCTCGGAAGGACAGAATTTGTAATCATAGATGGCAAACTCCTACCCAACATGACTTCTTACAAATTTCATTGAATAAACAGGTAAGTCAGACAGGTCTGTTCATAGTAGAGCTGACTCCTTTGATTCTATTTTCTTGTGACCATCTCTCATTTGCTGAATCATCTACTCTAGTATTGGCAGTTTGGGTTATCGCTTATGGGAGTCTAAACTGTAATATTTAGTATAGTGTATACTGTAGTGAAGTATTTAGATTATACGTATCAATTTTTCCTGAGACGACAAATCCGTAGGAATTATCTGATTTACATGTACTTAGCATCAAGATTATATGATAAACAGCTATCCAACTTACTTATCATATACCCTATTTCCGGAAAATGTGTACTTGTTTTGTTAAAATGTGACATTACTGCTTATAGAACAGCCTGCATTCACCACACATCCTAAAAATCCTGAAATATTCAGGGAAGGGGGAAGTATAACCTTTTCAAGTGATGCAAATGGCATTCCTGAACCAACATTTTCTTGGACCAAGGACTGGTCTGAGGTAACTGCCGACGATAGAATCAGTTTATCAGCAGATAACAAACAACTGAGTCTTACAAATGTGAATAGGACAGACAGTGGAGAATACAGATGTGTGGCTACCAACAGTGTGAGGACAGTTTACTCAGATGCTGCTACATTAACAGTGCATTGTAAGAAAACTTTTACTCACTTTTTACTTGAACCCAATTGAAAAATCCTATAGCGCTAAGTAAACATTCTTTTACATTCCTTCCACTGCTCCTATCCTGGATTATCTCAGTTACTTCATATGAGCACTGCCTTTCAAAAAAAGGGCTTGTCAGGTGCTCCTCTGACTTGATTACCTTTCAGTATTCTTTTATTCAGAATCGAAAAAGTTGTACAATGCTAGAAAACACAATTATTCTGTATTTGTGTTTTTTTTGCTAATCAAAGGAGCCCTGCTTATTTCTATATTCATATTAATATCTTGATATGAGAAGTGTCTACATATGTAACTCAAGTAAACTCAGTTTCTTGTACATAGTCTTGGACTAGTGTCCAGAGTACTGCTAAGGTAAACACTGATGCTGTCAATCAATAGATTGACTGTGATTATAGAGTATCTCAGTATCACGTTTACCTCTAAAAGACTTATTTTCTTTTGTCAACACATATAGCAGTCCACGCTTGGAAATTTTTGTGCCAATTTTGGCCAAGTTTTGTGTCCCCAGTTTCCAGTCCCTAATTAGCAGTTCTATAGCGCGGTCATTTGGCAGCCATTTTCGCTCAAGAGTCCTGGTCAGAATTTGGCCATTTGCGGAGGAATGGGTACTAGGGGAGTTTTTCCCACTCAAAAACAAATTTCTACAGGCTTTAAGCTTTCTGTTGATATGCGATTTGCATGCGTTTACATCTTTCTTCGGCAAAATTTTCCCTTGTACTTTTACTCTCTGTTTCACGCACACTGAGTTCTCAGTCCTTCAAGAAAAATTGAGTATTTTTGTCGAAAATTTTCTCGCTGGGAAACGTATTATTGCCAGGTATGTTATCGTAAACAGAAGACCTGAAACCTCGGCTGTGTTTTCCTCGTTTTGGTTTTTTACCGGATGCCTCTGCTTCTTAGAGATTTTTGCGTTTATATGGTTCGCTGAGCGGTTTACATGGGGAGCAAGTCACGAAGAAAGAGCACTACATCGAATAAATGCAAGTCAAATTTTCCTGTTGGGGAGCTCAGTAAGCGGAGGGCTACTCTTCGAGCGGAGTACCTTTCGAAATCAAAGGAAATTTGTACCTTAAAAAAAGGCTTCAGCGACTCAAGAATAAGGTAAGTTTAGCTTGAAAAAGGTTTTTTTAGTGAAAGGAGAGGACTACCGTGTGGCACGAAAATTTTGCGGGTTCTTATTTTTGCGATTTTTCCATCGATCCGCTAAAATTTACTTCAGAGTAAATGTTCTCTAAGTTAAATTCGCTACATTCATTTCGTACAGAAGAAGTGGGAAGAAGTTGATAAAATATCAAGCAAACTCATCTTGTGTGATCATGTCCGCAATTCTCATGACCACTCTGTTTAACAAAGTATTTATATTACAAGGAGAAATTTGATGCTGATCATTCATAGGGCTTAAAGGGTTAACTTATGTTCTTGGACTTTCAGAAAACTCGCATAAAAGAAAATGTTGATTTGGTAAAAGTTGATCTTCCCGCTGTCAAGACTAAAAGAAGGTTAGTTTTTGAAGTGACAGCTAACACATCCACTCTAAGAAAAAAAAAAGTCCAACTGTGCTCACTGATGAGGGAAAGCTAAACGTGCCGCAGCGAAGTGCCAGCAGAAGACAACTTGAAACGTTGGTTGCAGCAACAGAGGTAAATGGCGGATCTGTTGAAGACAGGTCCCCAGCCTTGGATGGCATGTTTTCTACACTGACTAAATATGCGAAGACAGCAGCTCTATCTAAATACTTTTCTTCATCAAAAAAGATGAGAAAAGCTAGTCTAGCAGTAATAAAACCTCAGGTTAAGCAGTATGAGCAAAGTGATCATAATGTCATTCGTTCACTTTCTATGCTTTATGCAGGAGGATTGATGGAAAAGGTAAAATATGAACAAACAAGATCAGCTCTTGTTATGAAGAATACTAAGAAACACACCAAGAAACTAGGTTCTGTGTCAAAAGAAAGAGTTTTGTTTGGTATGGGTATCCCATTCCTAAACTCCTTCCCTATCGGTTGTTGATGAAAAAAATTGAAGAAATTGACGTTGGGGAATTTTATTCAATAAGGGAAACCCTATGCCACGATCTTCCACCTGATCAGCAGGTTGATGGGGTCTGTAGAAACCTGGAGAACTTTTTACTTCTGCTGGCCAAGTTCTGTTTTGAGACTGATCAGTACAGGAAACCTGGGGATAAGCTGGTGTGGTTCAGTGAGAGGGAGGGAGCATTTAAGGTTGCCATAGGGGGTGATGGGGCTCCTTTTGGGAAATGGGATCAATCTATGTCATGGCTGATACGTTTTTTGAATGTGGGGCCCAGGGTAGCTAGTCCCAGTGACAATTTTTTGCTTTTTGGAGCTAATTGTAAGGAGGACCACATGGTTGTTTCTCGTTTTACAGTGAAACTTGCTACAGACATGGAAAAAATAGAGAGCAAATCTTACACAGTATTGGGTAAGAATGTCACCTTTTCTTTTGATCTCCTGCCAGGAGATATGAAACTCCTTGCATATATAAATGGGGAATTAAGTAATGTGGCTAAATATTTTTCTAGCTTTGCTAATGTCTCCAAAGATGACTGTAATGCACTGAATGGGAAGTATGGAGAATCTCATGATTGTAAGTGGAAGCCTTGGCAGCATGCAGAAAGAATCAATGTTGCAAAACAGGTTGAAGATTTCAAGAAAAAAAGTACCTAGTCATTTAGCAGTATCAACAAAGAGATCCAAAGTAACTCAATTTATTGCTGTAAAAAAAATTCAGACAAGAATTCAAACCATTGATTGGTAAGCTATGTGACAAGGAAGTTGTTGAACCACTTCACCTTAAGAATAATGGTGTCCAACATTTTCATGCAATGTTACTTGATCTCGCTATTTCTGTAAGTAACCTCCCCAAAAAATTAAATAGCCTTGATGATTTGACCTCCAATTTGGCAATGTCCAGGTATTTAAAGGCCATGGAACAAGATGTTAAAGCAGGGAGAATGAAAAAACAACTAGGTAGGTGGCTCCTTGAGGATAGAGCTAAAAATAAAGACTTCACTTACAGGTTAACTGGTAAAGATTCGCGCCTAATCTTGCATGGCTTTATGTATCTAGTGAAAGCAATTCAGGGTGACTCAAATGATCCCAAGTTGATAATGCGACTTCTGCCAATTGTCTTCATTGGTATTCGACTCAGGGTTTTTAGGTATGGTAATAAAGATGAAACAAAGGAAAAATAAAAATTACTTGAGATAAAAAAAACTAACTACAACATATATATATATATATATATATATATGTGTTGCTACCTCAACTCATTAGTAACTGTATAGAAAACACTGTTCCCTCTTCAATGATGAAGGATACCAAAGGCATTCCAATGGCCATAATGGAATTTCAATTCCAACATTTCTTCTTTATATTTATATTTCATAATTCCATTCTTCCTTTCATCAACAATGAGTTCACTTCCCCTTTTCCAACTCCTAGCTTCTTTGTGAATCCTTGGCAGTCCTCAAATTCATTAAATAAGGCACACAGTCTTTTCATACTTGAGAATGTTATTGTGACTGAATAAGGCTGCTCCAAAACATCTACACCAAAACGTGTAAGATTTACAACCCCTTTATTCAATAAATTGAACACTTCCTGTGGCATCGGGACGTCAAAACAAATCATCCAAGGATGGATTTTACTCATCCGCGGACTAAGTCGGCGATAAATGCCATTCTTAGCACGTATCATTGTGCGCTCCAACATGGAAGATATGGGACAAATTTCATGCTGATATCGATCCCGAAGGGGACCGTATTTTCCCTTCACAACAGCCTCGGCCACTTTCCCTAGCACTTGAAAAGTTTGATCTAGATCTCTCAGCTTATGTACATTTGAAATCCGCCGGGAAAAATTCGACTTCTGGCGATTTAATGCTCCTTTAATGCCACTAATAACTTCCACTTGGTCAGGTTCCCTTTGAGCCGCCATTTTTTTTTTTTGATTCACATGGACCCAATCCTCCGCGCGGCCGCGAAAAGTTGGCCGAATTTTAGGTCAAAATTTCCAAGCGTGGTCTGTTATCTAAGTTTTGTTTTGCCAGTGTGTCTTAAGATCATTGAAGTACATCCTTAACTTCAGTCCCAGTGTTCTACCTAAATTTTAGCTCAGCAGGTAATGGACCAATCCTGGCCGGTTAGGCAAAAAATATGCGCCAGAGGCACAATTTCCTGCGAGAGGAAGGGGGGGTTAGTGGAGTGAGGAACATTGACCCCCCTTGCAGGAAAATTTTGGAGCTAAGTTCTCTGAAACGTCATTCCCTTATTTTAAGACCTAAATTTACTTAATGCGAATCAAACTGTTGTAATATTTAGACAACATTTTAAAACGTTTGATTCCAATAGTTTTACCACTGCCTTGAATGTTCTCTTTCTAAAAACAAAGGCTGCGGTATACTTTATTACTTTTCAATATACCGGTATTCATTCATTCCTTGTGAGAATCGGATGGGATCACAACTTGCTTTATTTTTTAAAACAACTAATTTGATGTGAGTAAACTTCCAAGCAGTTTTAGGCGGTAAGAAGTGTTGCTTTAAGCTGTAAAATTTACCGGTTACTAACTGATAAGGAGAACACTTTAGTCCTTAGTTATTTTGTAATTAGATATTAAACTGGAAATGTACTTCACTCTCTTAGGAGGGTGCATTTATTTATTAATTTCTTATCACAGATCAGCCTGAATTTACAGCACACCCACAGAGTCAGACACTGGTGCAAGGATCAAGTGTAGCCCTTTCAAGTGATGCAAATGGTGTTCCTGAACCAACATTTTCTTGGACCAAAGATGGATCTGCTGTAACTGCCGACAATAGAATCAGTTTATCAGCAGATAACAAAAACCTGAGTATTACAAATGTTAATAGTACAGACAGTGGAGAATATAGATCTGTGGCTGCCAACAGTGTGGGCACAGTTAACTCCAATGCTGCTATGTTAACAGTACATTGTAAGAAAACATTTACTAACTTTTTACTTAAACCCAATTGTGCAATCCTGTAGCACTAAATAACCATCGTTTTACACACCCTCCACTGCTACTTTCCTGGATTATCGTGTGGCACGAAATTTTTGCGGGTTCTGATTTTTACGATTTTTCCAGCGATCCGCAAAAATAAGTTCCCGCAAATAACAATTACCTCAAACACTTTTCCCGCAAAAATTTACTCCGGAGTAAATTTTCTCTAACTTAAATTCGCTACACAAAAATATAGTACTAAGAAATTGTGTCTGTTAAATTACATAGGGTACGAATAGCGTAGTACTGTTTAGAAATAATATTTCTTTTCCACGTACTTAACAAAAACGAAAATATTATCAATGCTGGGCACTGGGTACTTTCTGAAAATCGCAAAAATTAATTCCCAGCAAGAAAAACCAGTTTGTTTTAGTCGCAAAAATTAGTTCCCGCAAAACACAAAAAATGGCCAATCTGCCAAAATAAACTCCCACATAAATTTCGTGCCACACTGTATCTCAGTCACTCCATATGAGCACAGCCGATCTTCCGTAACATAGAGGAAAGAAAAAAGGGCCTCTACTTTGATTACCTTTCGCTTTTCTTTTATACAAAATCAAAAAAGTTGTGCAATGCTAGAAAACACATTTTTTTTATGTTTTTTGCTAAGGGGCAAACTGCAGTGTTGGTTACACATGTTGGTTAGTAATTTTAACCCCGGCCAAACCCAGTTTTTGTGGTCTTGGAGTAATGTCCAGACTACTACACCTTTTGCTGTTTATTAAGACAAAATAGGCAGTCATTTGCGTGAAAGGGTGAGGCAATAGCGCGCAGATACATTCATTAACGCGAAAAACCGAACATTTGCACATAAATGACATTCAATTACGATTTTTGCATTTTAATCAACATTCACTAACATTTTGGGACACTCGTATGTGTCATTCAGCACACAAAAGAGAAAGATATACTTTCATTAAGGCCAACATCCAAGTCATTTACACCATCTTGAAAGTCTATAGGGACATAAGACAACCATTAAAGTGCAAACACTACTCATTAACATTTTTATTTCACTGTTTGCAATTCAATAGCATTCCTGGACGGCGTTATGACGGTTAAGACAAACATTAATGCGCTTGAACAATCAATTGAGCAATTGAACAATTAATTCAATCGATTTTCAATTGAAAAATAGAAATTCCAAAAAAATTGGCCAGAATTTTTACGCTACCTGGTTTAAAGAACCACGACGTACTGTGCCCCTCTGTGTTTGGCCTAGACTGCGGCTATACATTTACGATTTGGACGGCCAGAAGTCATGATAGGGAGCGACAGGGAGAGAGGGCGTACCGCCAAGGACGAAACTTGACTATGACCATGGCAATACATGTACATGTATCACCTATCAATGTTTTCCTCAGCAGCTGGTGGTGTAATGAATGCTGTTTCGGTTATTCGGTAACTTCCCGGCATGAGCGAGGACAAATATGGATCCCCACGGGTGGGTGATCTTTGGGTATGACAGTGCTGCCCCACCCAGATCTGGCCATTCCCGCCTCATACGTACACAGTATATGCTCCCCCCTCTCGACAATGTGGAATAGGCACATATTACATGTAAGCCGTCTGAAAGCGACAATGAAGGCCGACATATCGCGTCCGGAAATTCAAAGATGTATGGATAACAGGAATGAGACAAAAGCCCTAAAAATCCCAATAGGGGAGTTTCGCACACAACAACTGCTTGAAGCACTGCGCAGAAACATAGACACTGTGACCGCAGCTAAATGTGCTAATGGTTACCACTTCGTGCAAACTTACCTGCCAAGATGCAAAATGTTTAAATAGAGAGTTTATTGAGGGATATAATTGACTAAAATCCAGGCCAAATTTGTTTGAATTTATATTATTTTTTTGAAAATCGATTTTTGTGCATTAAATGTAAGGAACACGCAATTAACCATCGTAAGGCCGTCCAGGAATGCTATTGAATTGCAAACAGTGTCATAAAAAATAGTTAATGAATAGTGTTTGCACTTTAATGTTTGTCTTATGTCCCTACTGACTTTTAAGATGGTGTTAATGACTTTGATGTTGGCGTTAACGAAAGTATATCTTTCTCTTTTGTATGCCGAATGACGCATATGAATGCCCAAAAGTGTTATTGAATGTTGATTAAAATGCAAAAATCGTAATTGAATCTGATTTATGCGCAAATGTTCGTTTTTTCGCGTCCATGAATGTATCTTAACGCTATTGGTCGCCGTTTCATGCAAACGAATGCGTATTTTCTCGTAATGAACAGCAAAAGGTGTACTGCTTAGGTCATCACTCACTCTTTCAATCAATACATTGACCGTGAGCATAGAACATCTCAGTGTCACATGTACTTTTAAAAACTTTAGCTACAATCATTGTCAAAAGTGTTGGGTAGGCTACTTTTTTTACGTCTTTTTTTCTTTCCTTCTCCCGCCCCTGGCCCAATGTTGAGGAAAACGTTAATGTTTGTGCACGTAATTGTTCTGTTATATCCCAACATTGAATAGAGGGTCGGGGATATTTAGGAAAAGAGAAACTCTCATTTTTTGAGGATTAAAATGGACTACTGTTAAATTGTTCAACCTTCCCAACTACGTTTGTCTGGGAGTGTAGTTGCCTTTGTCAGCACATCTAGCAATCTGTTATTACTTGGGCAGAGCGCCAATTAAAGGATTTGCGACGCCCAGGGATGTCCCAAAGTTGCTGCCTTATGTCCCGAAGTGAGAGCGGAATTAGTTTGGATATCTCGAGATCACTTTGAGTTGTCTGATTTATTCTTTGTTCGAGGAAGAAACAATAATTATTTTTGGCTTGTCCTGGGTTTGAACCGGCTCACCTGTGACCCGTCAGATCAGTGAGACTCTAAGTTGAGGGATTAGCTGAATGCGCGACTGCGACCCAAGGTAGAGAAAAATGGATATAAAATTATACACTAGCTTCGGGTCAAGTTAGTGGCTTTTCGGCATGTTTCTGCTACAATAAATCTTTTAATTTATTCGAGGAATAATAAGTTACTTGTTTTGGCTTACCCGGGGTTTGAACCGATTCACCTGCCACCCGTCAGATCAAAGGGTATCTAGAAAACGCATGTCCTCGAAAACACAGACCGTAGACCGTAGACCTCAAAAAACGCAGACCTCGAAAATGCAGACCACGAAAACGAAGACCTCGAAAACGGCAGAACTACAAGTCTTATTTAAGATTTAGACACATTTGGTGAAAACAACCAACTTTGCTTTTTTTTTCTGTTTGATGTTTAACTATATTGGGTTTGAGTTCGGTGCGAATATGGCTGGACAGGCAACAGTCGAACACACTCGAAATGGAGAAGTGGCTACCAGTTCATAACATTTGTTGGTAGTCGTGTGGGTTCGCAATTCGTTGAGCCAGTTTACGTTAGGAATTCCAAGGAAAAGTTCGAGCTATTTGCATACTAAACAACGTCAACTATGGCTCCAATCTTTTTCACCCATATCAACCAACCAAACGTTAACAACATTGCGGCATTCACACGTGCCGGACACAAAAAAATCCTCTCATACGCGTGATACAAGGACGCCCAAGTGTACGCTCTGATAGCGTCTTTTTCTTTTTGAAATCATTGTTACCAAACTAAACTCTGTTTGGTCACTGTTCCAAACCTTGAAATTTTTTTGGTTTCACAATCGTATATCATTAGCTTCAGTCCTGATTTATTATGGTAACTATCTAGTAAACTGAAAATGTGCATCAATCTGATTAAGGGGTGCATTTGGTCATTCATTTCTTATTACAGATCAGCCTGAATTCACTAAACACCCACAGAGTCAGACTCTGGTGCAAGGATCAAGTGTAACCCTTTCAAGTGATGCAAATGGTGTTCCTGAACCAACATTTACTTGGACCAAAGATGGATCTGCTGTAATTGCCAACAAAAGAATCAGTTTATCAGCAGATAACAAGCAACTGAGTCTAACAAATATGAATAGTACAGATACTGGAGAATACAGATGTGTGGCTACCAACAGTGTGAGGACAGTTTACTCGAATGCTGCTACGTTAACATTACAAGGTTAGGATACTTTTACTGGCTTAGACAGCAAAACTACGCTACACTAAACCGAATTGTTTTGCAGTCTATTACTAGCTTAATGTTGATCAACGACCAATTCTCCATACTCGCTCCAATAAACTTTTCTGCCAAGTCTTGTTCGTTAGCTGAAAAACGTCTGCATAACAACATTATTATGAGTTAAAACCATTGTTGAGTTGAAAAATTCCGCGTTGAGAATATAGATCATTTCGAAGACTAACAAACATACCAAATTCTTTAGGCAAATTTAAAAAAGAGAGTTTTTGACATTCGCGATGACCAAACACTACGCAGAGCCATCTTGAAGGACAAGAATTCGCCATTTCCACATTTCCCATAATACACTTTGTTTGTGTGTTTGTTGCCCCCCAACACACGCAAGCACTCGCGAAGACGACTGAAAGTCCCAAGAGAACTTGAAGACAATTCTTATGCAAAACTGTTTGCGTGCGTTGAGGTACACGAAACACGCCAACAAAGTGTATTATGGGAAATGCGGAAATGGCGAATTGATTTGCATGCCACCCAACCCCACACATAACAATATTCTGTTGCTAATATTTGTGATCATCATATGGCGGTGTCTAGGATAATGATTGTATAGAGATTTAGTATCACGTTAAGGGCAAATGGCAGACATCACATTCTAAGTGAACCATTTCTCATAAAAGGAACTGAGCTGATAATAACAGTCCAAAATAATCGCGTCCAACGTTTGGAGAACACAGTTCATAATCTTTGGTTCCTTTGCTACAAATTATAAGCCGTGATCTTTTTCGTCGTTCCTGCACTCTTTCAATGTCTTCAAGGTTTGGTTATTGCCATCTAAGCACTCCTTTATATTAGGATAAGTATTAATTTCATTTTCTTCGGAGCTCTTCATTGATTAAACTCAATGACACGTGTTATCGGCCGCCATGAAACAAGCACGCACCAACGAACGCACTCAATAATCTGCGATTACTACTTGTTCTTATCAGTGAAACTACATTCCGGGTCTGAAACGCCAGCGGATTTCTTCGTTCCGTTTCTTTCAATGTTGATTTTGATAGCGTTTATGCCCGAGCAAGCGCGTGAAACCAACATACGCCACTTGTACATCTCCCATAGTGCAGCTTATTTGTCCCCCCAGATTTTGCATAACCTTTTTTTTTCATTTCTCCTGGGTATTACAGCCGTCCCAAGAAAAATTGAAAACAATGCTTATGCAAACTTTTGGGGGCAAATAAGGTGCATTATAGGAGATGTGTAAGTGGCGTATTGGGGGAAAGAAAAGGAAGTGATACCCTTTTTTAGGACCATTTAGTTTATTATTTGGGCGTCGTAAGGGTTTATAGTACTTGGAATTATTTTTCCAATAAAGTCTTACTTTAGAATTATCAAATTAGACTCTCCTTAATATCTGTTCCCTAATCACTCAACCGCAATTGTACATGTGTTTTGCGTGATTCCTGTGAGAGCATCATCATTACGACGAAGAAAGAATGCACCTTTAAAACACTAAGCGTCGCTCTACCAATAGGCGTTGCCATTGTCATTTGTCGTTTAAAAGAGAAGTTAAAAATCATATCAGCTCCTAGACCAACCCATAAAGGTCAGGAGCTCATCACTCCGGGTTCATCACTCCGGGTTGTCCATTGGCTACTAGTAAGTATCACAGTGCGTTAGATTTTCCGTCCATTTCTATTCCCGCAAAAATGCAAAAATCACCGTTCAGTAATCTCCAATCATTTAAACTCTCAGACTCTTCGCTTGTCACTTCGTGTATGGTACCCTGTTGGGAATCATACTCGGCTCTGATTGGGTAATAGTTCTATTATGCGAGAGATGAATCTTCAAAAATCTAAAATGCTTTGATCATGACGTACACCTTAATTAGATGAAAGATGAACGGCCAAAGGTGATTGGCTCCTGTTAAGGTACAATTTCTCCTTTTCCCGTCCATTGTCAGGTGCACCAGGACAGCAACAAGGGGGATTTGAATTCACTGCTTCGAGTTCGACCAGTACACACGATGGCCGATCCGAATACAAGGTTTCCTTTAAAGTTACTGGCAATCGTTTAATTGACGGAATTGCAAAAATCAGTGATGTAGTAATGAAAGTATTAGCCGTTGTTTTGGTTGACCAAGTGGCATGTTACATCCGGAACGTAGAGCCGTTTAACTCAATTCTTGTCGAATTGGGCTGTTATACGACAAAAAGCTTCGTCTCTTTAGTGGAAGACTTAGAAAAAGGAAGAGTAAAGCGACGGCTGGAAGAAGAATTTGAAAACGTTGGATGCAAAGGGGAACTGGAAATAAGTATCACAAATGCAGAGGAGGTGCATGAGGCACTGGATGAGATAAGGTAATTTTGCGCTTTTCCCATTTTAAGTTTAATGGCTTTATTTAAGTAATGGTCCAGGTAAGAAGGGAAGCAATTTCTTTTGTTGTGGCGCAATACGCTTTCCTCACATAGAAATCTTTTCATTTTTACCCAGAGAATGCATAAATCTACAAAAAGGCTGTTTACGAAAGAAAATGTATTTAAACTCTACTTTTAAAGGGTGTATTTTTGTGTTAAAACATTTCGACCAATCACAAGAGTTGCAAACAATGGCCAAGAAATGTTCACAATTTTACATGATCCGCACATACGATTTCTGTGTAACTTAGACTCAGACGAGATTTTGTTATAAGGAAGTTGGATAGAAAAAAAGGGATTAATATACATGCTGCTTTGCGAAGATTTCGTAAAATTTGATGTTTAAACCAATCAGAACCTTAGTAGAGACAATAGAAAAGTTAGCACCTTTTTGCATTCCGACGTGTTCACTGCGTTTTGGTCCTTTCCTTCTTATCTGGGCCATTACTTAACAATATACAAAGACTTTCTCATTAAAATACTGTCATCATTTGCGTACGCTTGTTAGTACACAAAGCATCGCCGTGATCAGTATAGCCTGCTCCCAATGTATCTCAGTGATGTAGCTCAGTAATGGTAGAGCATTGCTACTCAGAAGCCACGAGTTCGAATCCAGTTAAGGCCTCAAATTTTTTTATCGGCTTTATTTATTTTGCAATTGCTTAAACTGTTATTACAACTGTGGCGATCATATCTGTATTTAAATTTGTATGTCCGTAGTTCACATCATCTTCATTATACAAGCCATTACTGCCTGCGCATTACAGCAATAAAATCGCCTAATCAGGCTTAAAATTTACTAGCTTAGCTAAATTTAATAGCTTTAAAAATAGTTTTTGTTCGAGTTGTGTCCGTATTCACATTGTCGGGAATATTGCAGCTTTTTACAATAATTATGGTGGTGTAATTTTCTAACCGCTCAATATATTTTTTTAAAAAGTTGAGATTCTCGAGATTAAGTGTCGTTTTAGGAGACCTTTGAGTTTCAAGATTATTGATACAATGTAAGGCAGTAAAATATGGGCTACAATTCGCTAATTTTTTACCGGAAGTTTCGTGTTTACAACTAAAAGCCTCTCATTATTCAGGGGTATTGTCTCCAAGTGTCATTTTCACGTGAACAGCGCTAGCATTAACTAACAATGCTTTTGAAATATGTAAAAATGCTAGCTATTGCTGTCCACGAAAATATGAGACTTGGAGACAATACCCTGAATAATGAGAGCTCTCACTTGTAAACACAAAATTTCTTATAAAATATTAGCGAATTGTAGCCCTTATTTTACTGCCATATCAATAATCTTGAAACTAAAAAGTCACATAAAAGGACGGTTAATCTCAGGAATCTTGATTTTTTTAAAAAAAATCTATCTAGCGCTTTAAAAGTTATTTGCTAATTTGTTAAAATAGACCAAAATGTTTACAAAAGCGCCAACAGTGCCTCGATACATACTGATCAAATCCTTCTTTCTACCAATCGGCGTTTCTAAGAATATTGAAACTACCATGAGGTGAAATTTCATGTCAAAAGCGCCTCGTTTTCTACAGATCACGGCCGAACATCAAGATTGTCTATTTTTTACCATATTTCTAACCATAAAAACTTCATCTTAAAATATCAGATAACGCTCTTACAGATGTCGCTTAAACTTCACAAACATCGAGGCGGCTAATGGAGGAAAAAGCTCCCATGAACCATTTTGGAGTAAAATTTCCAAGTGCCGAGAAATACTGCTGCAAGTAAAATTGGCAATGGCGTCATTTCGTTTCTATGACAACTCTGATGTCATTGCAACCCTGATCATAACAAATCTCCATCTTTATCTTCATGTAATACAACTATGGTGGCAATTTTTCCAAATCTTTGTTTATGAAGACATAGTGTATTGAGCCACCTTGATTGCATTATTGTAAACAGCCTTTTCAAAACCATTCAAAGAAGAATAATCGCGTCAACATTTTGAAGACTGTCAGTGTGAGTCCCTTTAATTTTAGTGACGACAGCCGTTTTGAAGATTTGTTCCAGGCATTTTCAAGTGGTCAAGAACAGTGGTGCCAAGGACGTGTCACCCTTAAAAATTGCTGTTGATATGACAACCAAGGCTGTCACGTGACAGATCATGTAACTAATTAGGTCAAGAATCACATGTGCTGATGCGTAATTTTATTTTCTTTCACACCTGTAAATATAAGGATATTGGAAATAGAGGAGGAGATATGGTCAGATAACCAGATAGGGGTTCAAAATGTAAATAATGCAGGAAATCAACAGTAGTATTTAGAGGTACCATTTGACCAAAATGTCACTACTGTTCTAAAAAAATTGATTTTACCATTTGATCACTCTGTTTAGAGTCTGCTTACGTTGTCTTTCTCAAATATTCAACAAACGTAAATATGTCGTGTATAAAAATGGCATTAGGAAATCACCATGCTTAAAAAATGCTATTTATGTAACTTTTCATGTGATTTCGTGACAGGTCATGTGACCAATTAGATGAAAAATCACATGTACTGATGTGTAATTTAATTTTCTTTGACACTTGTAAAAACCAAGAAGACATTGACAATAGAAGAGGAGATAGAGTCTGATGACCAGAAAGGGTTCAAAATGTAGATAATGAAGAAAATCAACAGTAGTACGTAAGGATACCAGGGACCAAAAATGTCAATACTGCTCCAAAAAACTAGGTTTTACCATCTTAGCTCTTTGTTTAGGGTCTTCTTATATTGTTTTTGTTAAACATTCATCAAAATTAAATATGTCTTGTATAAAAGTGGCAGCTGGTAAGTATCATGCTGTAAAAACGCTCGTGTGACTTCCCATGTGTTAACGTGATAGGTCATGTGACTAATTAGCACACATGTCAGGAATTATCCTTGGTTTTATTCAAGAACTTTTTGCTAACCAGCTGCGGATGACATGGAAGAGCTGGTGGAGGGAGATTAATTCCGTCATCCGTGCTTTTCTCTAATAATGAGTCAGTAAATCTCTATTCGGATTTGTAGAGTTACTCAGGTCCGCAGTCTGAACCTTTTGCAGCCTCTTCACCCAGACAGTTTCCAAAACAGAACGACGGGATGTCAAATATTTTACCTTTCATTTGGTGTTTCTGATTTATTTTGGAAGCGCGTTTGATTAACTTATTTCCCAGTTTTTTTTTTTGTCAGAAAGGAATAGTGCATTACGACTAAAGGTGTCGTTTTTTTTTCTTTGAAAATTGTAGGTTAAAAAGAACAGGATTTCGCTTGTTCACTTGTTGCACAAGAAGTAGGGGATACGCAGACAATCCGTGAGGGCGTGGAGAGTGAAATACCTGCGGATGGTGAGTGTATAACTTTGTCGTATTTTATACAGGTAAATGCGTTTATCACAAGGAACCCGAACACTTTATTAGCTAATAAAATAATCAATTGCTATTCATTATTTACCTGTGTGTCCTGAGTCTTTATTTATGAGTCATTTTGGGAGGAATTTGAATCCAATCAAAGACGCTTAACATTGGTAGTATCAAATGTTTGCTTGTCTGGCGCGTCGCATGAAGGACGCGACAGTTACGTCTCAAGCTAACTATTAACTCTCCTTGGGAGACGATATCGGGTTTCAAATTATTTAACGGCCACGAGAAGAGAAAAGAGACTTTTCCTCTTTACCGAGGAGAGGTCATGCTTTGTGTATAGTGGCTGTTCGAGAAGACTCTTACTCGTAAAATTTAAAGGCACCGTCTTCCTTTACACGATCCTTCCTTCATGTAAAAGTTTCTCAGATAAAATTCAGTAAAGCAAACTAATCAGCGAAATATGTCCTCCCTGTAGACATCCCCACAAGTCGAGCTCAAAATTTTTCTCGAGCGTAAAGCGCGAGCTAGAAATTTTTTATGTTTTCGGTGGCAAAGTGAGCGAGAAACCGGGAGCTGGGCCTACTACCGCAACTGGAAACGAGAAGCAGAGGACTTTGAGAAAGTCTATCCGGTCTTCTCCCATTTTCCCGCATGCTCCTCGCACACTTTGCGTTCTTACCGATGAAATGCAGATGCGTCCAAGGAAACCACTTCCGGTTTGAAAAAAAGAAAAAACAGTAAGATAATCGCGGTTTTTTTTCACATTCTACTGCGGTCGTCGGACAAAAACCTTCCAGTATGGTTTTTCAATTAAATTAGGCATTTAGTTTAGGGAAGACTATTCCATAAAACAAAAATTCTAGCACTACTTTATTAAGAGCAAACTTCCTTTGACAAGATTGAATCCTAATCACAGATCTATAGCTAGTGGCAGTCTGTGTAAAGACGTTTTAACTTAAACTGATCACAATTGTTATAGGGAACACACACTTCACGAGTAAATTACAGGGTGTGAAAACGTTCGTGCCCTCAATTTTTCCTTCCGGGTTTTGTTTAAGTTATTGTTAGATGATATGAAATAATGTCGTTATGAAATTGAAGTCATGAACATATGCTTTTTGGTTTGTTTTTTGATAACTTTACACCTTCTCCTTCAATAATTATTTAACAATTTTCACGCATTTTCACTACCTTTGCTAGCAAATTTCTTCGGGTACTAAAAGTTGTGATAAAAAAAGGCAGGCCGCGCCTACGAACAAATAATGAAGCAGCAGGACTGAACGCCTATGAATCAGAAGCTATCCCAGGGCACTTGACCTTAGTTAGAGCTGGCCGGACATCAGACCAGTCCATTCGTTAAGACGATTCCAGTATTGATCAGGACCATCCCGCTGCATCAGCCAGTTTCTGAATGGTATACAAAGTAGCGACGAGATTTTAGTTAAAATATCCGGAAAAAGGCTTTAATTATACCGTTTCTTCCATAGCACCAGACCACATAGCAATTTTTTTAGGTATGGAGTTACAAAGTGAGCTTAAAAGAGGGCCTGGAACGTGGAAATTCAATAATACTTTATTAGAAGATCAAGACTACATAGATTTAATAAATATTATTTACCCTCGGACACAAGAAAAATACAAAGATGTAGAAAGCAAGCAACTTCTTTGGGAATTGGTAAAGATGGAACTTCGAGCCAAGACCATAAGCTATTCTAAGAAAAAAAGAGCTGAGGTTAAAAAACGTGGGATTATCCTGCAACACAATTTAGATGAACTGGACTATAAAATTTGCAATGATGCCGATTTAGACCCTCATATCCTAGATCAATATGAGGCAGAGAAAAACGAATTGAATTATTTGTACGAATTAAAAGGTAAACAGGCAATTTTTAGATCCAAAGTTAAGTGGATAGAACAAGGCGAAAAACCAACAGAGTACTTTTTAATCTAAAATAGAAAAACTATGTAACGAAAACCTTGCTTCAAATTAAGTTAGATAATGGTGAAATCACTTCGGACATGACAAGGATAAATAAACAAATAGATGTGTTTTTTAGCGAAACATACAAATCCATGCCAAGCTTACTGATGTCCCGCTGTCTGAACATGAATTAGGCCTCAATGACTTTATTCAAAACTTGGAAATCCCACGTCTGTCTAACGAGGAACGAGCGACGTTTGAACATGAATTAACTGTACAAGAGATTAAATATGTGTTACATTCCTTTGAGAAAATTACAATTCCTGGTGAAGACGGTTTCTCCAAAGAATTCTATGGAACTTTCTTTGACCTTTTAAAACAGAATCTACTTGATTCGTATAATGAAGCTTTTCAGAAAGGCAGTCTCTCAGTATCCCAGAGAAGAGGAGTATTTTTTTTGATTCCAAAAAATGATTGCGACCTGTCAGAGCTTACTGGATGGTGCCAAATAACGTTGCTTAATGTTGATTACAAAATCCTGGCAAAGTGTATTGCAAAACGTATAGAACCTTTCCTTCCCCCAACTAATCCATTCGGAGCAAACAGGATTTATGAAGGATAGATTTATTAGTCAAAATGTAAGACTTTTGAATGATCTTATGGAATACACGGATGTGAAGAAGATCTCAGGAATTTTTCTTTTTATCGAATTTGAAAAAGCATTTGATTCCATAGAGTAGAACTTTATAAAAAGAAGCTTAGAATTGTTTAATTTGGGGCCATTCTTAACAAGATGGTTCTCAATTCTGTACAATAATTCCGAGGCAGCAGTGATGAACGCTGGTTACATGACAGACTACTTCAATGTATCAAGAGGAGTTCGTCAAGGGTGGCCGCTGAGTCCATTCCTCTTTACATTGTCCGTTGAGTTACTTGCCTTGAAAATACGACAAGAGCCAAATTGTAAAGGGATAATACATACGTCTTCCCAACCTGCAAGAAGCTAAAATCTCACAATTTGCCGATGACACTACTCTGATATCTAAAGACACCAATTCTCTAAAATTCTCGTTACAGATCATCGGAAGTTTCAGCAGCATATCTGGTTTACGTCTAAATAAGAAAAAAACTAAAGCATTGTGGATTGGCTCCTCAAACCATAAAAAAACCCCAAAATATTGGAATTTCACAGCATAAAAATACTCGGGGCGCACTTGTCGTATAACGCAGACAAGAACAACGATGCCAACTTCTTCAGCAAGATTCGTAAAATGAAAACTAAACTGAACCTCTGGCAAACACGTGCCCTTACGCCTTTTGCCAAATCCGTTCTAGCCAAAACGCTTGGTGCCTCTCAGTTAATCTACACTGCTTCACTAATGAATGTCCCTGATGCGGTAACACACGCGGCGCAAAGCCTCCTGTTCTCGTTTTTGTGGAAAAATAAGAAAGGCCCGTCTCTTTAACATCAGTGCCGTGCAAGCTGTTAGAACACATTATTTATCGCAGTATTATGATACATTTAAACTCTTTTGACATCCTGGTGGATGCCCAAAATGGTTTCCGTCCTGGGCGCTCATGCGAAACGCAACTTATCAATACCGTACAGCATCTAGCCCGGTCAGTAAATGATAGAAACCAGACTGATCTTTTGATCTTGGACTTTTCTAAAGCCTTCGATAAAGTAGGACACAAACGTACTATGGTACTCGTGGTTTAGTCTTAGCCTGGATAAAGGCATGGCTAATAAGAAGAACTCAACAGGTGGCCCTTGAAGGCGAGTCCCGCAAGGAACCGTGTTGGGTCCCTTGTGCTTCTTGTTATTCGTTAATGATTTAGGTAATGATATTACCTCAAATATTAAGTTATTTGCTGATGACACCCTGTTGTATCATAATGGTCTGGTACACAATTCCGACGATGCAATAAGTCTTCAATCTGATATGGACAAATTAGTTGAATGGGCAAAGTTGGGGCAAATGGCCTTCAACTCATCGAAGTGTTACTTTCTGCGCGTTTGCAGAACCAAGTGTCCTTTTATACACCCATACACTATGCTTGGCCATACCCTACAGACTCTAGACCACTATCCTTACCTCGGAGTTTCTCTGTCACAGAACCTAAACTGGAAGCCACATATCCTAAACATTACAAACAAAGCCAATTCGACACTTGGCTTTGTCAAGAGGAACTTGCATCACTGCCCACAGAAGGTTAAAGATCAGGCCTACAAATCGCAAGTGAGACCAAGGTTGGAATATGGTTGTACTGTTTGGGACCCTTATAGAGCATATTAGAAATCGTGGCTTGAACAGGTCCAGCGCAGGGCAGCACGCTTCGTAACAACAACTTACACGAGGGAGGAGGGAAGCGTAACCAACGCCCTAAAGCTACTAAATTGGCCAACTCTCGAAAAGAGAAGACAAGTAGCTAGACTGACACAGATGTACAAATGTGTTACCAACCAAGCCGCTATTGATATTCCCTGCTATGTACATCATCAGTCTTCCCTAAAAACCAGGGCATCTCATCCACTGAAGTTTATCCCACTTCAGTCATCCTGTGACACGTACAAATACAGCTTCTGGCGGAGAACTATCATTGACTGGAATAGCCTGCCATCTGATTATTTAACAATGGATTCAACTGAAAAATTTAAAGCCACCATCTCTGACTACATTTTTTCATTGTGATGTTTACCCCTTTCGATTTATTGTATTTTTATTTTTATGTTTCCTAGTAGTGCTTTAGTTTTTGGTTATGAGCTTGCGAATATGTCTGTTATAGATGTTGCAAGATGATATATGTAAATGCAAATGTAAATGATTTGCTTGAACAGGGACCGCGAGGAATCGGTAGGTAATGATGACGTTTCTATTGTTTGCGCTCGCAAGTACAAAATGGTTAGGATGACGCAAAGACAGAAAATCCCGAAGGGACCGCTTAGGTAGATTTTGTGGCATTTATTGTGCAGTCATACTTGGATACTCCTTTGCGTTACGTGTTATCAGTGACATTCTGTGGAGCAGATGTTTTGAAAGTTATGGACCAAAAGACACTCGTTAAGCGCAGGTGAAGGTGCGTATAACTGTGTATATCTAAACACTTGGAGAGTTTGTCAGACGCGAGTTCACAAATCTTTGATTGGAACACAGGATCCAGAGGAGATGTGTTTGTCGTTAGAACATCAAAACCCGTCGAAAACCTCTGAAAAAATGGGTTATTTTGATCGCATTACAGTTTCGTTACACATTCTATAGATCGCAAACCAAGAGACTGAGGGCTCGCAAGATCGGCTTACATTATAAAATACGGATAGAGATTTTTTTACTCGGCACTTCGTGCCTCGGTCGCCCTTCGGTCACCCTTCGGGCGACGTGCCGTGCGCCGGCGAGGATATGGCTTGCGGTTATTGGTTTCAAAATGGCGAACAACAAAGTCGATCTGGGTTAGATAAGAAGCAAAGAAATCGCTTACAGTAGATTCATAAAGATCCCATTGGGCTAATTAATCGTGCTGAGCGACAGGTATAGACATTTTTCAAGGCGAGACTTTGAATAAGTAATTCATTTATTCACACGAAACTCCTTCTGACCCTGTGATTGGAAACCTTGCCAGACACTTTCTCACTCTTTGACCGGAATAAGACTCAGCCTCAAACAAGCAAGACGAGCGAACAACGGCTAGCTTATCACTAGCAGAACGATGGACGGTTACAGAAATTCGCCGACAATCAAATTCTGTGCTGACTTATTCCCTGCTCCCAGATGTCCTTTCGCTGTAAAGTTTAAAATAAGACTAGAATGCGCGAGCGTGAATTGATCAAACGCCCTTTTAATTCTAAGGCTTACTTTCTGGCAAATAAAATGAACTGAATGTAAAAAGTGAAAGAGAAATAGCGAAAAATTCAACTTCTAATTAAATCTTTTCTTATGGTTTAGAATAAACTATTCTCGAAACCGCGAATATTTAGATCAAAGCTGCGTAAATCGAAGTGAAACTGCGCATGGAACCTTGCGTTTCCTGTATTTATCTCACCTATTGTATGGAATATGTGTGAAAATCTTCATTATGAATGGGTATATTTCAAAGAGCTACACAACGAGCAAGAATACTATTGACCGACAACATACAGCGCGGGGGCAGCTGTAGTGTCAACTATTACTAGTTTAGAACAAACGAAAATGTTTATAACCTTTGGTAGGCCAAATTAGAGAAGCTATTCATTGAATATTCATGATTCATCGTGATGACGTAATTAATGCAAGGGTTAGTTAGCAGCGGTCAGCAGGAAAAGAAAGTCGCCTTTCCACTTAACCACCCCCCCCCCCTCCTACCCAATCCTACCTTTTTCACTGCCTTTTTAACAACCCGTGCTATCCAACCCGTGCTATTTCTTGTTTCGTGTCTTCGATGGGGAGGAGCGACCTATATCTTAATGTTAGTAAGGCAGAAGGACTTTTCATAGCGTATTCAAGTCGTGTCGCTGATTGGCTGCTCCCGATACTGGGAAATAAAACAACATTGAACGATATACATTATTAAACCTCTCTAACAAAGCGTGGGGACTTTCTCCTTCTCTTCACCCTCAGGGAAGCTGATTTCAAGTTACTTAAACAGCCTCCAATTCAAATAAGAAGAACTGCACACCCACGAAGATGAAGATCATTTCAAGCCGAAAGTTCATGGGTGGCTATTTTTATAGCAGTATAGGAGTGCTTAAATTTGTGTTTGAATTAAAATGCTTTTTTCAGTTCAAATTATGTATATTAGATGTTTTTTCGTTCTTCGAAGTTTTTTTGAATAAAAACCTCCAACAAATATATAGGGCTGACTTCTTAAGTCAAAAAAAATTAATTTTAGCGCTGCAGCGCTTTAAACGTTTCAATAAGATTTTGAGTTACATCTAATTCTGCCTGGCAGAGAGAGTTGAATTTACAGAGTATTATAAACTCAGCCTTTTTTATGATTTATTGTATACGATGTAATCGTGTGTATTAGTATTGGTGTTTATGGTTCTCAAATACCAAAGGCTGGGTCAAGGCTTAGTGAAATGAAAGTATTAGGAATAGAGTAGAGTGGGCTCGATTTCCACACCTCTCTCGGTCCTCCCCGGGGGAGGAGCGCGGGCTCATTTCTCGAACAGCGGCTGGTAATCGAGCCTAAGAGTAGAGCCAAAAAAGAGAAAAATCTCAGAGAACGTTTAAAGAAGTAGGGAGGTAGATATGCAGGTGGAAAGTTGATAGTAGGCTACCAACTTTCTATGTAATAAACTTTAACGCTTAACGTAATATCGTAACCCAACACAAATCTTATAAACTTAACCACTAAATGTTATAAATCAACCAACTTAATGTAGTATGCTCAGCTCCAAATGTAATAGTAAACTAGTCAAAAGGTACTATTTTTGAAAAGCTTCCAATTTTTGAAAATGTTTCCAAACTCGCCTTTCTGTACAATTATTAGCTAAATTTACTCGCCAAAAATTTATTCCCTTACACCATTTCTTTTTTCTCCTTGTGCCTCATCCTGCTCAAGGGGATCTTTTGTATATTTCTTTGATAAAGGAAATTGACTTGCAACTATCATGAATCACTCTACCCTTGATTTATCTTCGCCTGCTAGATGATCTCAAGAAGGGCAGAAAGGATCGTCTCCTTCTCTTCTTGAAGCTGAAGTTCTATTTTGCAAGAACAAGAGTATTCATGGGAAGTTTCAAGTCGGTATTTTTTGTTTTGTGTTTTTCTGAAATAGCCTGTGTAAAGACGTCTCCCCTCCCTCAGAAAAAAATCGGAGGTCTGTACACAGGCTATTCTGTATCAATTAAGAGAGATTTAGAATCTATACCACGTGACCACGTTTTCCATTAGTCGTCGTTTAGTATTTGTCATACCTAAACAAAAATAAATAGCGTCACGCCAGTTTCATTTATAAGAATTATTCGCGACAGTTTTAATTTGCTCCTTTCCTAATAAGGGAAATTTTCAACTCGAGTCCGCGTTTGCTGTAATTGTGAATTTATGTCTCTCCCTTTATTGTTTTATCAGTCTGTCCGTGACAGTTAAAATAAGTGTGAAAGACCTAAAGGTTATAGAAATTTTGTTTTATTGTATGTAGTAACCTTCAAATATGGAACAATTATTTAGCGATTACTAATACTTTAGGAATAGAGAGTGTAGTTGTGTGTTTGCGGGCAATTCTGGGGACTTTGTGTGTATTCTTTGCGTTATGCGTGCGTAAATTGAAATATTTTTTCAGTCATGAAATATGCACATGAAATATTTTTGTTTTTGTTTCTCATTGACTTCTGAAAAGTCTAAAAATTTTGGTCATTTTATGCATGAGTTAACGTCTTATTCGACGTGGCAGTGTCACTTAAAGTTAGTATTAATAATTAGGTAATTTTTTAACGATTTAATATGTATATACGATGTAATCGTATGTTTTTATTCATGTATTGTAATAATCATTTCCCCGTAAATCTCAAAGAGCAAACGCTTTTTGAAGTAACTGTTCCTACTTCCGACTATTACCAGAGCAACAAAAAAAAGTGGAAAAAATTGTCCTAGAAAATTTCGTTTTTTGCAGTAGGAAAGTAAATAGGAGAACTGATAATAGGCTACAGAGCACAGCGAATTACGTGCAGTATAGGATATGAGTGAATATCTGATTCCCTCTGGGACAGTTGAAATTAGTATTGTTAGACTTAAAGGTCTTAGATAATTTTATTTCTTATTAGCAATAGTAAAGGCTTTTTTGTTAGTATAATAGGAAAGTAAATAAGCTAATGCAAAACATCATAGGCTTGATAGGGTACATTAAATTCGATATCTAGCTTCCTTTTCATTTTCAGTTGTGACTGTCGATACGAATCGTGCTTGTAGTAATAATTCGCTGATTTCTGCGAGCATGCAGTAGTATTTAGTTTGGTGTGTCAGTATATTATTATATATATTATATATATATATATATATATATACATTATTATATATATAATATATTATTATATTATGTCCCAGGAGGCGAAGAGGAGTTTAATTTGCTGGGCGTATTTTGATTTGATTCGATTTAAAAAGATCTGGCTAGACAGGACAAATTTTTTTCCCTTTATCTGCCTAAAGTAATGACAGCGGAGACACATCCACTAGTTACAGAATTAAAAGAAAAGGTAGAAATGAAACGTCCCCAGTGGCAGTAATTGCAAGTGTTTATTCCACTGAGTCTTGAAGTTGAATTTGATGTACCGGGACCCGAGCGGCTCATGCGCCGAGAGACAAAATGATGAAGGAGGCTTCGGGTGAGCTTCTTTTAGCTTTGTTTGGAATGGAGAAATGAGAGATACGTTAGTTGTCTTGCGAAAATTCCATTTGTTTAGCGCAATTGGTACACTCCGATTGCAGGATCGAAAGACTTTCCAGACAAAAAAGGATTTGGCTTTGTCGGTAGATTTCAGGTCCCGGCCGCTTCGTTCGGTTTCTTGAAAATGTTTTCCGCCAAAGTTTTTGCCCACGTAGCAATTTAAGCTTCTCTTAGCCCTGTGTACGTTTGCATGCATGAATATGTTGGAAACATTACACATATTATTGTGAAAGCTCGTCATGCGACCATCAAGGACGATGAATAACTGGTCTAAAATAACCGAAGCAAGGTGGTCTTAGTTACCCCTTAATTCTCAAAGTGACCAACATAAGTTTTCTTTTAACAATATCAAGAGATAATTCGAGAAAACGTTATGAGAATCATCAAAATGGTCACCTGACAGAAGAAACCTTGATCGTTTGTCAAATTATTTCAACTGCTTCTCCAAGAGCTTCTAAGGAAATGTACTGAGAACGGTCTGTGTATACAGCTATTTCGAGGAAGGTTGCCGGAAAAATGTGCTCGCGACAATCCCGAAAGGTAATATGGGATATGATCAATACACTGTTCCTGACATTGTAGCTGTCGAACCTGCTATTGCTGCTTTCCTTTAGCACTCTCAAACATACGTCCATGGTCTCTGGTTTCATTCTTTGAAATTTGTTTGAAGAACAGTGAACTCAAAACCACCCACAATACTTTCGGGATTGTCGCGTGCACTTTTTCCGACAACCTTTTGTCGAAATAGCTGTATAGGGGCTTAAAAGGCTACAAATGGAGTTTATAGGGAGGGCATACGACCTCCCTTAATTGCTTTCGTGGTAGTTATAATAATAATAGCCTTAAAATTACTTTTCAATAAATTGCATCGTTAACACCTTGTGCTGTTTTTTAGTAAATGAGCGTTTTGAAGTGGCTGACGTTTATTTGCCTTACAAACTTAATCGTTTCAATTCCTTCACAAGTACTCAAGGGGAAGGATTATTAAGAGTAGGATACTTGACAAGAAAGGTCACGATGAAAGAAGCGCAGATTTAATAGGGCAAATTCACAAATCTCAGTCTAGTTTTCAAAAAAACTTATCGAAGTGTTTGTCACTGGCTTAAAACGTTGCAGAAATTGTACCGTTTCACCAATAAAACCCCAAGAAACACTCCCAGCCACTTCAGTGATCATCCGCCATTGTGCGGACGTTTGTGAACACAGCGAATTTCGCGGAGAAAGAAATCTAAAAATAGGCGAAGTTTAATGTGTTGTGTGTAGTGATGGATACGCCTAGGTGATGAGCTCCCGCAGTACATTAACTTCTTTAAAAGATTTTTCTGCGTGCGTTGTTTTGCGGGAGTGGAGTAACGAGGGCAATCCAATCCTGGAAAATACAAGCCATCGTTCAATTGGTCATGGGTATGGCTAGGATTTTTCAAGGGGGGGGGCGGTGGGTAACACCCCGGTTACTTACCAGATTGTCTATGCATAGTGGTTTTACTAACTGACATTATCAATGAGCGTGGGATGGGGTTGGGGGAGGTGGGGAAGGCAGGCCTACAAATGAGTCAGGTGCCGATAAGGACCGAAGACGCTGTCTATAAAAGCCAGTGGCCAATACAAAAAAATGCTGGCGATCGATATACCGAGGAAATTTTCAAAGAAGTGAGTCATCAAGCGATTGTTTTTTCGGAAAATCTGGATATCGGATGGCCGATGTATCATCATTCAGGGACAGTGAATTTAAGGATTTTGGCTTGCACTTTACACTTTGCACTTGCACTTTTTATTTGAGTGTCAATGTATTTAGCACGAAAGTGCTAATTGGGGACACTATATTTTACGTCTCCTAATGGAGACGGGACCGCCATTTTACGTGGTCATCCGAGCCACGCGAAGGTCTCCCCGCTTGCAGTGCAAAGGAAGTACCTTCATTTCTCAGTCATTTTAAGACCCTGAGTAATGGTCAGGCCCCGGGAATCGAACCCGCGACCTCCCGCTCTGCAGTCAAACGCTCTACCGACTGAGCTAATCCTGCCACGGTTTGGATTTTCTTTTATCAATATTCAAGCATTTTTGAAGAAAAAAAGTAGGGGTGGATCTAACAAAGGAGGACGCATTAGGGGGACTAACTACATCCAAAGCTATCTCTTCCAGGGTCAGGCATTCCATCTGAAATTAACTCTTTATCGTTACTGATCAGAGCTTTCACCATGAGAGGAGGAACCGGAGTGAACTCGCGTGCCCGAAAGTCGCCTGGGTGTCATGTCAACACCCCCAAAGAGGAAAAACCCTCTTATCCCTAAGATCAACATGCTGATTCTCTGCAGTTTTCTCTTGGCACTTCTCATGGTAAAAAAAGAAAATTTGTTAAAAAATCAATACATTTTTATTTGTTGATCATTTCCTATATTATCTTCTCAGGACCTATGACAAAATGGTGAATGATATGAGGAGAAATAAGATGTTCATCTCTTTCAGGGCTTAAAGGGTATAAAAGCATCAGAGAATGAGGAAAATGTCTGGTTATGAAAAAACTACTTAAGTAACTTTGGCTACTCTGTATTATATAGCTGGACTGTTAAGTAATTACTATATAGTGGCAATGTAATCATGTATCTATATGCTTTATATGTAAGTAATGTAAATCAGTGGTGCAAATAAATAAATAAATTAATAATAATAATAATAATAATAATAAATCATTGCCTCTCTGAAATATTTTTCGGGAAAACAATATCGTTAGTCTTAATACGAGACCTATTTTGCCTTATAATGCTCCCCTTTTGTTTAGCTATTTGGACGCTAGCAACGTCGCTTGCGGGGCTTTTGTTGTGGGCACTAATGCGGTGTCCCATCGTATGTGGACTGCTTGCGAAGCAGCTAAGAGCTCTACCGGGAGAGAACTTGCATGAGGCTATACAATTTCCCTTAAGTGCATTCAAAGCCTTGGTTCGCGGTAAGTGTGTAAAGTGGCATTCTGACAGCCAAGGGGCCGTTCGTGGTGTGGAGATAGGGAGTCCTAGTACGGAATTGCACTCTATTGCGCTTGATATTTTCTATTTTTGTCCAACCTACAATATTAAACTTATTCCCCAGTGGGTTCCTAGGGGACTTGAATCTTGTGCTGATGCGATTAGCCACATTGTAGACTTCGATGACTGGTATACAACCCCTGAGTTCTTCGCACACTTGGACCGCCTTTGGGGTCAACATACAGTTGACAGGTTCGCGAATGCTGCCAACGCCCATCTTCCCAGATTCAATTCTAGGTTTCGCGTACCCGGCACTAAAGCTGTTGACGCATTTTCACTATCGTGGAATGGAGAGAATAATTGGCTAGTCCCTCCCGTCCACTGCATTACTAGGGTGGTTCAGCATCTCCCTGTATGCGGTGCGGTTGGTACTTTAGTCGTCCCTTATTGGCCGTCTAATGTGTTTTGGCCTTTCTTGTTTGCAAATGCAATTCAATTCCAAACGTACGTCCTTGCGTACATTCATTTTCCCGACTCGTCAGGGATTTTTGCCCTCGGGTGTTACAAAGATTCACTCATTGGTTCAGACAGGTTTAACAGCGCGGTCCTGGCAGTCAGAATTGGCGCTAAGGGGCCTTAGTTCTTTCACGCCGAGTGGCTTTATGTTGGTCCACGTGTTTTTTGTTCCGCTCCTCAGTTCTTTTGTTCTTGTTTCGCATGAAACTAGCTCGCCGAGTGGCTTTTTTACCTTTGTTTTTGAGTTGGCCCATATGGCCTTAAATAGTTTTGCATCCAGTCAGCGGCATTATCAAGCGTCCATTTTTTATTGCTATATTGACTCCCAGTGCGTGTATGGAAGAATTTTGCCATGTATTTTTGTTCTTATCCTCGTAGAAGTTCTTCAAAGATGCCTTGCAGCCTAATTTTCAACAGGTTGAAGACAGGCTACTCCGGGCACCGGTTCAAGATCTCCCCGCAGTTCTTCTTAAATCCAAAGCCGACAGTACCGCGAGGAAGTACGAAAATGGCTTTGATACTTGGAGAAAATGGGCTTTTCAGTTTAAAGAAATTGTAATATTTCCGCTTCTATTGTACGCGTTTCATTGTTTTTTCTTAGCTTGATTCAAGAATGTGCTTCTTGCAGTACTATTGACGAAGTGCATTATGGGCTCAAGTGGGTGCATGATTTGGCAGGTCTGCCCGACCCCTGTAAGTCCTCGTTAGTTTTACCTTTAATAGAATCTGCTAAGAGGCTTCTCAGTATCCCTGTTAAAAAGAAAGAGCCTGTGACCCCTGAGGTTATTCAGCTTTTATTTGCTAAGTATGGATCGTCTTCAGCTAGTTTGTCTGATTTACGAGTGCTTACTTTGTGCGTTTTAGGTTATGCAGGGTTCATCGAAGTAAGACTGACGTTTACAGTAATGCGGCTTGGGTTGTTATCGCTAAAACTTTCAAGCATACATGTCCTTATTTATTAGTTCAACGATATTTTGTGGCCGCTTCTTTTTCAGCGGACAGCGAAGAGTTCATTTTTCTCACTCTTGTTTTCCTTCGCGATACCGGAGCTTATAAAATGCGCGGGTCTGTTCCTTTGTCTTATACTAGAGCGCGGGAGATAGTGCTTAGCGCTTTCGATTCCATTGGCCTTCCCAAGCAAGACTATGGTCTCCATAGCCTTAGGGCTGGAGGTGCCTCCGCTGCTGCTAATGCCCGAGTGCCTGACAGATTGTTTAAAAGACGCGGCCGTTGGAAATCAGACAAGGCAAAAGACGGCTACATTAAGGATAGTGTTCATTCATTGTTGTCGGTTTCGTTATCACTGGGTATTTAATTTTCCGTATTTCCTGTTCTTTTAGTTCGCACACGGCTCGTGTTGACACACCCCAGTTGAGGTTGCTTGTTACATGATAAATGTTTTATATTCGTTTGAGCGGGGTAGCGAATTAGAATATAAATGTATTTATCATGGTTATGTAACCTTTTCTTTGGGGTGTTACATGGTATGCTGTTCTATTGCTTCATTAGCGGTGGGCTATATATATTTGAGTTGTTCTCATTTATATTCATTCACGTCTTAGGGCCGTCCCTACGTCCTGAAAATTAAATACCCAGTGACCAGGGGTTTCTCTTAGACGTAGTTTTTTGCATGCTGCTATATGAAAGGTTTAGCACGTTTTGTATGTTTACTGAATCATTGTTATACGAGCATAGTTTAGATCATTTTGTAGGGTTGTTTTTCTTGCTGTAATTTTTTACATTGTCGAGTTTTCATTCTGTTTGTTGTATTATTTCCATCTATTTTGTTGATCAAGGCATAATAAAGAGGGTCGCGCACGGCTCGATTTGACACACCCCAATTGAGGTTGCTTGTTACATGATAAATGTTTTATATTCGTTTGAGGGGGGTAGCGAATTAGAATATAAAGAAGATTAACTTGTGCCTTTGCTTGAGATAAGGACTAATATGCCTAAAAAAGTCCATGTCGTTTTGACAGTTTCTTACATTATTCATCTATGCGTGCTTACCAATGATTAAACCCAGTAACTTGTGATGCGATAATTGGTCGACATTTGTAGCGTCATGGCGTAGTTTTATCTTAATTTTTCAGTTATTTTGTACTTGGCTAGAGTATATGTAAGTTTCTCCAGTGTCGAGAAAACAATTATGAATGTTCTTTCTGTCGATAGAACCTCTATGGGGATCAAATCAATTCATAGCCTGTTGCGAATACAACGTCAGCCGTCTCTCCTGGCCGCTAAGGCATTTCGCGGGAGAGACGTTTGCGATTCGACCCCAAAATATCCATACTGATAAGGTAGCTTTGTCAGCAATCTGGTCAACGATCGCTGATTGGTCGAAGTAGTAAATTTATTCTTTTAGCAATTGTTTAAGAATGGCATTCTCAAGACAAATGGTCACAGAGATCAGATGTAAGCGCCACGAATCTACAAAAGTCAGTCATGATTCTTCGAATTTTTAAAATCTTCTCTACAAGAAGCATTTGAGTTTTGCTGCCGCGCAACAATTTTGCGATAACAGACCATAAACTTAATGAAATTTACATACATGACTACCAGATTAGTTATGCAAACCTTAATTTACGTCATCAGTATGGAATTTTTGGATTCGACACGCAGGCGTTTGTAGTGAGGACGTCTCTACCACGAAGCGTGTCTAGCGGGCACGGCCGGCTAGCGGAGAGGAGCGAGGAAAGACGGCTGTATTAGCAGGTTAATCAATTCACGACGCTCAATAAAACTCAGTTTTCCATTTTCTACAATTGTGTTTATTCTACAGCTACTTCTACTATCAGATATAGAGCTAGACTACGAGCACGCTCTCAGTTTTCCCTTTTCTTGCCCACTCTCTTTTCGCCTGTTTCACCGCCAGTGTGTTTTGCACAATGCATATTTATTTTAAAAGAAAGGCGAGAGACTGGAGGCAGTGTAATTGCGGGCGACTAGAGGAGCATTCTTGGCACGTATATAGCCAGCATTCGTTTGTACTTCCACTAAGAATGAAAGAAATGTATGAACGCAATCTGATTACTCGCGTTTCTACCACACGCGCATTTAGCGATTAAAACACAAGGTTAGGTTTTATATAAGCAAACGTCCAAGAATAACGAAGCCTTCAAAAACATTCCGTATCACTAGATATAGTTTCTTAATCGTTCAAAATACAATAGACTAACGGCTCAACAAGACTCTTTCGGAATAGTTATCCATCTACCTAAATTTCTTCTTTGAATATTCGTTTCGCTCTAAAAGTGGCTTCTTACATATAGCCAGCTGTGAAAAAAATACTCTAGAACATCACATTTAAACAAGAACACAGATGTACAACAATCATACAATAACTTTACTGTTCAAAGGTGGATCCAGGCCTTCAGGTGGGGGGGAGGTCATCCAGACTCTGAGATAAGGGGGCGCGCCCGGTCTCAAATATTTTGGTCTAAAAATAGGGGGCGGGCGCCTGAAAACTTAAAATATAATGAAGGATCCAACTTTCTCGCAAAGTTCCGTGATTGTTCCTGTGCGCGCCCAATACGCTAAAACCTATCGTGACACTGCTTCCAAGTGATATGAGGGGGGTTGTAGAAAACGAAGAGCCTTGTGAAATTCATTGATAATCAAAGATTATGGGTTTCTTTCACATCTCAGGTTGTCATAGTCGTGTGGAGCTCTTTCACATGATTTTGAAGGGGGAATTCGTTTTGGGTTTAACGTCTTCGTTTTTACACTCCCTTGTTGCCACTTAATGTAGGCCGCATTTAGGAGGTGGCTATACACGCCGCGGCTTAACTGCATAAGCTTAATGCCATACGGACGCACTTTACTGAGGATCACTCACTAGGTTAGGGAACTGAGTTTGAATGTGAACGAGTCTGAGTTTCGGTTGCAAGTCTTAAAATAGTTGAACAACACATTCAATCAGTTTGCAATTACTAGAAGGGGCTCCGTCAAATCATTTAAAATCTAAAACTTGCTATCGAATCAATTTTAGTCATTAAAACTGTTTTCCCGTCGTCTGTTGCTACGTGTGGCAATGGGGGATGGACATGGATTGAAACTTGAAAAAATTGGGGCAAATTTTCAAAGTTTTAATGCGATGCCTGCAAAAATCACTAACAAATTTAATGGTCAATGCATGCTGATGAAATTTGTTTTATAAGTTCTTCACAACTCTGCCGGAGCATTTTGTGTCGGTATTTGTGCATTTTGTGCAAGTATTTTTTCGGGTGGCTTGATTGATTTAGGTTTTTTTTAGTCAAAACAATCTGAAGAATTTTTTGTGTTATATCATTTAACTATTTCTGGAAATTTTCAAGGCTCGGAAATTTGGCATGAAATTTTTGGGGGGTTTGATTTTTGCCCCCATTCGACCATCCCCGTCACTTAAAATCCGGAGTAACCCCCAGCAGCACCACTTGGGTATATTTTGAGGTTCACGTTTGTACGGCTATACCACGCTCTAGAGGTAAGTGATTTCCGCAAGGTTTTTTGCACCCTAAAACATTACAAGCTCAAGTTTGAGAGGATATACTATGTTTTAGAACTATTTTTCTTATCCATTTTTTTACATCTGAACATAATTTTGAAGATGATTTTTCTCAGCTAAAATAAAAAGCATCGAGAAGGCACCAAATGAATGAAAACAAAAAAAGCCTGCCGCGAGCTACCACCCGCGAATCTGGGCAGACGGCTAACGTGAAGCTGCTAACCACAAACCGTGGTTTGCCGTTTAAGATCTCTATTGCACCTGAATCTCTACAAGTTCATAACCATTGGGTTGACCGGACTGGTTCAAATTTCCTGCATTACCACCGTTCTTGGTTTCTGCGGGTTTCTTTGCTTGATGTAGCTTCAGATATCCAAGCCATAAAGTTGAGAAAAAAACCAAACCATTTTGAACTAACGTGGAAACAAGGCTCTCACTAAGGAATGACTGTGCAACTACAAACAGAACAATTATTAACAGAACAGATGCAGCGCAACTTCCTAGAACAAGAAATAGCGACATAAAAATCGGAAACCAGTACTCACGTCGCCAGTGTCTACGTGCAGAACATCTTTCACACTGGCGGTCATTACATTCATGAGAAAGATAATATTCGTAAAAATCATAAAAAAAGAAAACGAGAATAGCAGAAACAGAAATAACAGCCACTAAAACTGAAATACCCCAAAATGGTTCTGTTATGACGCCCAGCAATATCCACAACAAATGATGGCAAGCCATGAATATTGCTGGGTAAAGTGTGAAGAAGGAAATAACATTTCCGCTTGGGTCGCTCTCATGGCCCTTAGTTAAGCTCAACTTGTATAGATCAATATTATCGCTTTTATAGCTACGCCAGAAACACCAAAGTGCCCTCCGAACAAGTACAAGCATCGCAGATATCAAGAATGCCCACATGTAATAATCTTGCTCAAAAGAGGAACGACTCCAGGCGAAAAAAATCAAGGAAAGTCCGGTAACAAAAACAACTATAGATAACAAGATTACAGCAGCTACTTGGCTGTCATTTTTCCTTTTTTCTGCTTCAACTCTGCTGCTATTCTTCCATTCCCTTAGCTGCACTATAAGCCACTGTGAAGCAACTTGACTGAATACCAAACTTATACAAAGAATACACCAGCACACTCCATGAAGCAGGTTCTTCCAATCAGGAAAAGGTGGAGCTTTCCCATGACCCATGGTAACACACTCTACTGTGTTCAGACTTGGATCAGGAATATTTGGTGATATTGCTATGTCCTGCAACTACAAATCAAAGCAAGAACAGCACTTAAATAAAACAAAACACTCTCAAAAAGTTGCCTAAAATGGCATAAAAAAACGACAAAACCAAAACGATGACAACTACTATACTACTGCTGCTTCTGCTGCTGTGGCTGCTCTTCCTCCTACTGCACTGCTACACAACGTACTTCTGTTGCTACTGGGTACTACTGCTACTGCTGCTGCTGCTAATGATACCAGAAGCATGACTACTGCTGCCCCTGCTTCTACTCTTCTAACTGTATTGCTGCCACTACTACTATACTGCTGCTGCTGTAGCAACTTCTGCTGTTGCTGCTACATACTCTTAATTTCTAGAATTCTCTGGTTCTCTCTCAATCATCCCCTGGAGTGTGTGTGTGTGAGAGAGAGACCATCTCTCCCTTGTATGACTCTTTCCAACAGACGCTCTTAGCACAAGGCTAAACTCATTTTTCTCTCTATTGTCAGGACCCCACCACTGGTTTCCTTGTGAAATGACGTCTGAGGAACAACAACAGAAATTTCTTACTGATGACATGTCATAACCCAGATCTGGGAAAACTGCTTCTGATTGGCCGTGCAATGAAAACGACATCCATTGGTACACATAGAGAGGCTCAATATTCTATGTTCCCAGACAAAGAACACCAGTGCCACTAATATTTTAGTAACCATTTTGTTTTTTAAAGGCATTTACTCATGAGACAAATTTATGATTTGAAAATGCATAATATTTTACATAATCATTCAAAGCAAATCTTCTCCCTTTTCATTGGCCGAGAGCCCACCACGTGACCTGCGAATAACTGCCTACAAATAAAGGTCTGCTCATGTGCAATTATGTCATCCTACATATACTGTGTTTGGCTGCAAATAATATTCTGCTCATGCATGAAAGAAACCTGACCCTTTTCTCTTTTTTGCGGTCGCTCTTTCGTGAAAATGGCAGCTTCCCGAAGATATTTATCAAAAAACAAACTTGGTCACTGAATGATAAAACAATATTGAACTTGGTTATCGAAAAATATAATGATTTGTCAGTGTCTCGCAGATCAATTATTTGCCCCAGCCTTTGGTTTTCGGCAAATAACAGTCCATTTTACAGTTACAATACAGGTGGAAACGAGGATGGAGTTGACCTTGTTTTGATACAACCCTTCCTCCTTTATTATGTTAATCTAAGTTGTTCTAACTAGTATTTTTAGCATAATTTTCATAACAAAAGAAAAGAGATTTGTATCAAAAAAAAAGGTCAACCTCAGCCTCACATTTTCTCAGAGGCTAGGGTACTTAGCTCATAACAGTAAAATGGTCTATTCATCTGCTCATGACTGACAAATCATGATATTTTGCTCAACCTCGTCCAGTAATTGTTAATTATGAACTGAAAAATTTGGAAGTGTAAGCTATAACTGTATCAGCCTTTTTTGAGAAGGCAAGTTAGCTAGACAGGGGTCAGGTGAGGAGAAAGATATCTTATCACCATCTCCAGGAGAATACTCCAGGGAAATGCAGAAGAAAATCAGTTAAAACAAAAGGGGGAATCACTACTTTCTTGATTGCACCTCAGTATGTTCCTCTCGCCCTTGATGATGATGATGATGATGATAAGTTAACAATAATGAAATGGCTAAACGTCCTACCGTGGAGAGGAAGTAGATCATGGTGTCAGCAGGAAATCCCCTGCAGAACTGTGGCAATGTTAGGTGCAGCTGTCCTTCTCGTCTGTTTGGATAAATAGCCCACAAAGAAAACGCATTCATGGAAGCCAAGCTTATGCTTCCTCCACTAACATACAAACAGGATGCACTCCACGTCAACTTGTATGTCGTGATCTTCGTTTCTATAGTTTCGCGCACATTTTCCCCTGTCTGTGAGATATTGGAAGTACTACCATTGATCGGAGATCGGGACGATCCGGCTAAATGAGTGAGATTGTCGCTGCCATGTAGGAACGTAACGGTGATCTTGATCAGCAAAGACGGCAAATCCACAGATGGATAAACAGCCTTAGAAATATTGTAGTAGTTATCATACGGCGGCTGTGATGAAATTAAATAGCGTTGTATATGCTCTTCCCATTCCATGCACGTTGCAGACATCTCCTGTGATCCCGTCAACAGTACCAGAAAAGCAAACTCCACAAGTAACAAACCCATTTTAGTTACTGGTTTCTACGTCACGCTGTTCGTGAGAGTTCGTGACCTTTCGGGTTAATCGAGAGAGCCTGGGAAGAGTAGTAAAACTTTATGACAGCGCGGGCGAGCGCGGGCTCATTTCCCGAATGGAAGGAATGTGGATATGAAGTGGGTGAAGATTGTGAGAATGAGATCAGACCTGGGAGTATACATCCTCGGAGACCCAGGGGCAGTTAGTCGGGTCGATAAAATGTTTGTGGTGAAAGTTTACTATAATATCGACACGAGCCCCTGGGCACTTACTCTTACCGAACCAGTTCCAGAAGCGTTTGAATTGCCTGCTTCTGATTGGCCAGAAAAAATTTTTTCTGGCCAATCAACGAAGAGAAACTGCTGGGTGACTCTCCTGTTCTCTTACACAACGTAGTTTTCCTCATCGATCGCCATAGTTCCGTAGCGCGTTCAACGGGGAAAGTTTCTCGACGAAAGTTTCAGAACAAAATGTTAACAACCCCCAAAATTGCAACCTTTAGCACGGCTACAAGAAACAAACACTCACCGATGAATTTTTAGGGCGGATCTTTCCAAGGTATCGTAAATTTTTATTGCTGATACGATACGGGATGCAATACATGACTTTCACTTTCCACACCTTAATTTCCCCACATTGTCTAGTATATATATAATGCCAAGCTTACACTTTAGATGTCCATGTTCGTTGCACGACTTCTGAAACTTTCTACAGCGTGAAAATTTCCGTTGCACGGGCCACGCAACTACGTCGATTGATCGCGGGAATTGCCGGCTACCTGCAGTGCCTTCTTCCTGCTTTCGCTCCCAACTCCTTTCGAAACTTTTAAGCTTAAAAGCTTACAGCAGTTGACCGTACGAATTCTGCCGAAGTTGATAGTAGTGTTAACTTTAGATTCGAGGGAGACCTCCAGTAAGCGCTTGTAGAATTAGAAGGCTTGTCTTTGTTTCCTGTGGCACAGTTCAAAGCGAAGCAAAGATTTATTATTGAGACGATTGTGGAAAGAAGAGATGTTTTTGGGCAATTGATAGAAGAGTCTAACTTTCCAAGTGTTGCCTATAAGCTAGGGGGTTTAAAAATCGTTAGATGCTAAAGGTTATGAATTCCCTAGTAATCCATTGGTCATAGTGATTTCACCTCTCATGTCAATTGTTGAGGACCAGGTAAAGTACTCGAGGTCACTAGGAATTCAGGCCGCTTTCCTAGGGGAAAGCAAAACAAAAAATCGAGAAATATTGAATGGATAGGAAGCGTTTTCTTTGTTGTACGGAAGCGCGGAATCATTAACTGGGGGACAAGAAATTCAGGGCAATGTTCTTTAAGGAGTTTTACCAGAAAAATCCCATTGCAGGTACATACAGCTGTTCATTGGTAAGTATGCTGATTTGTTTACTAGGAAGGGTGCTACACTGAATTCATTGTGGGGAGTTCTGAAGGGGTAAAATGGGATGTTGTTGCTCTGGGAAAATGGGATTTAAGTCACTGGCAGGGGGATTCTATCACTGAGAATGGGACAAAATGTAAAAAGTGGGAATTGAGGGTTCAACAATTTCAATGGGATTGATATCCCCCCTTCAGGACCCTCATTATACTTAACAGTAGATCTGGCTTTTATTCAAGGATGCTCAGTAATCTTATGTCTAAAAGCTGACAGACACTTCACAAGAATTATCATGTTTTTTTTTGTCAGCATTTATTGATAATTGAAAGCTGATGAAGTAAGCGTTGTGACTGCTTAAGATAATAGTGCAGTTGAACATTTACATATTATAAATGGAAAAACACCCCATAATACAGAACTACAGATGCCATTACATGAATTTTATTTTTAAGCTGTTGAGATTTTTTTTTTTTAACTTTTTTACTGGAGTTCATATGTCTACTTATAAATACTGCTTGAGTTATGTATATACTAGGGAGATGTAATATTTTATTTTATTTTCATTTGTTAATAAACATTTATGCTGAGGTATTTGTTGGTGATTCTTTCTGCCCCAAAGGGTTTGTTTTACTAGGTGGCCAACAAGTATACTTGAGTATATTATTTGAAAACTGTCTAGAAAAATGGGGAGTGCATTATATTCAGGTGACATTATACACAAGTAAATATGGTATACCTACATAACATAGAAAAACTGTTTTCCAACACTCTCTAGAAAAAAAGGGAACTGTGCTGAAATTGTCTCTTACTGTTTTCGATAATTCTAAAAGTCTTTCTTCTTTTAGATTTTATTAAGTGTACAACCTGCAGAAGAGAAAAAACTGCTTCCTTTTTTGATGACAGTAATGAAAACAGCAGAATCATTCCAAGCCACTTATGTTACGACATCAGTGCCAAAGACTGTTAGTCTGCTTAAAGAAAATCAAGATGATCTGTGACAGGAATTTCAAGAATCAAATCTTCACTGCTTGTATTCTAGAATTTGTATTCTCTGATTGTCTTCTACAGGAAACAATAATTGATAATTGTAATAAATTATGTTCTGTGGAAAGTATTTTCGAGACACTGTGTGGAATGGTGACCATGCAATGAAGATTTTTACCTTTCTGAAGAGGGTGTTTAAAGATTTAAAAATAATTGTTAATGAAGAATATTATTGTCAGATGAGGAGAATTATGATAGGGAAGTTATGAAATATCAAACAAATGCACCAAAGGAAAATTGTTAATATTGCAGCATTATTTTTTCAAAATAAGTCCAATCTTGTACCATCAATTCCAAGGGAGTTAAAACAATGGCACTGTGGATGTGTTTGAGGGGGTCGGGAAACATCCAGTCAATCATAGATAAATAGCTAGCCAAAAAATCACATATTTTGTGAAAGTATTTGTTAAAAGATATCTTATAATAAAATTCATTTCTACTATATTAGCCATAATTCTAATCACAGTGAAGATTAACCCAGGTTCTCTTATGCGGTTTAGTAAGCCAGAGACCCAGGTCCTTGAAATCAAGAGCTGAAGTTGGATCTTTGGAAAGTGTCCCTATTCCTTGGTCTCTTCTTCCTGGAATTTCCTTAAGAGCGTTCACTTCTTATAAAGTTTTAGTGACTACAAAAATATCTATATAGACGTCCCACCCTTCCACGATTTCTCAGCTCTGTACCTACACGTGTCACACGCTGCGCGTTTATCGCCCTCCAAAACATTCACACCAACCACTTTCAAACATTTTCGCAAACTCACCTTTATTTTTTTTTCTTCACTTATACGTAAAAATTAACCCACACAGCCTGCAAAAATCGACCTCACTTAACAAGTCAGGATTCAGCACATAGCCGGACTGCGATTTCGAACTAAACACAACGGCTCTTTTTAAATTAAAATACGTACGGTAAGGGAGTTTGGCGCGAAAGCAAGAAGGTGCGTGCACTGCAGCAAGCCAGCAATTCCCACGATCAATCGACGTAGTTGCGTGGCCCGTGCAACGGAAATTTTCACGCTGTAGAAAGTTTCGGAAGTCGTGCAACGAACATGGACATCTAAAATGTAAGCTTGGCGTCGTATACTAGACAAATGAGAGCAAATTAAGGTGTGGAAAGTGAAAGTCATGCATCGCGTATCGTATCAGCAATAAAAATTTACGATACCTTGGAAAGATCCGCCCTAAAAATTCATCGAGAGTGTTTGTTTTTTGTAGCCGTGCTAAAGGTTGCAATTTTGGGGGTTGTTAACATTTTGTTCTGAAACTTTCGTCGAGAAACTTTCCACGTTGAACGCGCTACGGAACTATATGGCCATAGGCGTACGGGCAATTTTTTGTCAGGGGGGGCGGTAAACTATTTGCCCCAAAAATTCTTGCAAGTTGCCCAAATTTTTACAAAACAGTCGAACAGAAACGAGGGCCATACGATGCAACAACATAGGTCGTACTAGCATATGAAAGTGGCTCGATACAGTTTTTCAGGGTCAATACCTGTGAAGTTTTTTTTAGCATAGACTACGACACCATAAACAAACATTTGGAAAAATTGCCACCACAGTCGCATTAGATAAAGATGAAAATTTGTTGTGATCCGGGTTGCAATAACATCGGAGTTGTCATAGCAACCAAATGATGCCAGTACCTATTATACTTGCAGCAACATTTCTCACTGGGGACTGTTCTTCCAAAATCGTTCACGGAAGCATTTTCCTCCAATAGTCGTCTCGATGTTCGTGAAGTTAAAACGGAATCTGTAAGAGCGTTGCGGAGATATGTTGGGATAAAGTTTCTATCGTTAGAAATACAGTAAAAAAGGAAAATCTTGATGTTTGGCCGTTATCTGTAGAAAACGAAGCGCTTTTGACATGCAATTTCACCTCATAGTAGTTTCAATCTTTTTAAAAACGTGGGTAAAAGATAATGGAGATAGCTCTGGCCAAAAAAGGATTTGAGTATTTAGTATGTATCATGGCGCTCTTGTTAGCGGTTTTGTAAACATTTCGGTCTACTTTAACAAATTAGTGAAAAATCTTTAAACCACTCGATAGATTTTTTTGTTAAAAAAAATACGATTCTTCGCGTAATTCAAACTGAGAATTAGTCAGCCACTTCTTCACTTTCAGACCCATTGCTGATGCGTATCTGCCATACAAAGTTCTACGAGTGGAGATGATTCTAGAAAGTTAGGCGGAAGTTTATTCTAATCAATTCACGACTGGAAATAGCCCATTGCAGGACAGTGCCCAACAATAAAAAAAAAACAGCACATGATACCCTTCCCTTATCACCAGAAACCCATTACGTGCTAGGCAACCACTGCCTCGTGTGAATGTAACAGTACTGGATTATTACGCCAACTTCAGGTTAAAATAGACAATATTTATCTCTTCAAAATAATGATTTAAAAAACACGGAAACGTGTTAAAAAACTGGCTTTGCCCAATTTTTCTCTCGCTGCCCAAAAAATATGAGTTGCCCAAAATTGGGGGGCTGCAGCCCCCCTCGCCCCCCCGGCCCGTACGCCTATGTATATGGCGATCGATGAGGAAAACTACGGGCGCTTTCCATTTAGGAAAAAAACGCGGAAATTTCGGTGGTAGCAAAAGTGGAATTTCCGATTGGTAAAAAAGTTGTTCCATTTGGTCGTAAACGCCGGTACGTGGAGGTGCCCGACCGTGGACCTGGAACTGGTACAAACTATGAGAAACGTAAATGGAACACGAGATTCCGTTCGGAAATTCCACCCGGGAAAACGGGACCACCTTTTTGGATTTTCCACTTTTTCTGGGAATTTTCCAGTGGGACGAACCGACGAAACGTGTTCCATTTACCGCCGAACCGGAAATTCCGGAAATTTTGAGTAAATGGAAAGCGCCCTACGTCGTGTAAGAGAACAGGAGAGTCATCCGGCAGCTTCTCTTCGCTGATTGGCCAGAAAATTTTTTTTCTGGCCAATCAGAAGCAGGCAATTCAAACGCTTCTGGAACTGGTTCGATAAGAGTAAGTGCCCAGCGGCTCGTCTCGATCTTACAGCAAACTTTCACCACGAACATTTTATCGACCCGACTAACTGCCCCTGGGTCTCCGAGGATGGGAAGTATAGTGAGAGTAAACCGTCGCCCACAGGCCAGTCAGTTACATTTATACAGCGCCAGCGCCTCAGGTGGGCAGTCAGTCGTGTCGGGGAAGGTTGGCGCATACGGCAGGAACTGATACGGAACTGACTGAAAACCTAGCGTCCGATCCTGCATAACGTCGCTTTTTAATTCCTTCCAAGCAAGATGGCTAGGATTGGCGAGGGGCAGGAAATTCCCAGCAATGAATTTAAAAAGGCCATCTACGCCATCAGAGGGAATAATCGCCAGACAAAAGGAATGGCATGTGCGGTTGCTATTGAAGGACAAAACGAAGGCTCTGTTCTGTTAGTCACTGACACTTGGAAAGGCCCAAAAACGAACACGGGGTGTCGATTGCACCGCTATTCAAGGATAGCGCAACACTTCAAAGACTATCAACTCAAACCTGTAAGCATCAGTCAACGTGGGGACTTTTCGCTAGTTATGTGTGATGGGAAAGACAGCAGCTTTGAGATAAAGAGTCTCCATAAAAAGTGTTTGAGTGGTCAGGAACTCGAGAGGGACTTCCGGGTTTACACGATTTATCGAGAAAAATGTATAGATCTGGAATTAAAGTACAATAATGGTGGTTACAATCTTATTGACAACGACTTACCTGATCTCACATTATGCGGATCCCCCATCATTGATGGGGATAACTTTGAAAAATATCTTGTGGGAATTTTGACAACCAACGATGAGGGCAAAGCTATTCCTTGTTTCCTGTCTAATGGGATATTAGGTGAGTAATGGAAATAAGGATGATTGACATATATATACCATGTTTTACTTGATTAAATGCTACCCTCAAATAAACGCTGGTTTTGATTAAACGCTGAGATTAAAACAAAATTACAAATAAAACTCCTCCCTTCGAATAAACGCCACACCCAATCAGAAGAATACAGCATTAGTGGGAGGATTTATAATGGACTGCAAGGAGTGCAATTTGGTGTGAAATCATACGAGTGATTAACAAAATTGGACAACTGCGTAGCAGGAGTCCATTTTGTTAATCATGAGTAAGATTTCAGAATGAATTGGATGACACGAAGTTCTGTTACCAATTAATCCTAAGTATAACAAAATTTGTGATATTTTAGGCTTTTTTCTAATCAAAACACCAGAAATTTTGAGAGTTTTTTGTTAGCAGTGAAAAAAAGCCATTTAAGTGTGCGTGTGTAATGGGCTGTACTGTCCATTACTTAGACATGACATGTACTGTCCTATTACACTCTCCTATTTGTGCTGAAATCAGGACTGTTGATAGCCAATCAGGTTTGAGAATTTTGTTATACAGAGTTTGATAATAAGAAAAATGCAATACAACTTGCCGTGGTTAATCTACACAATTCAGATAATTACAATTCCATCTCAGCACAAAAGGCAAGAGCAAGACATGTAGGAACTTAAATTGCCTGAGTATCAGGCATTTCTGGAGGAAAAGGGGAAAGGTGGAAGTGAAAAAGGGAGAGAGCTGAAGGAGAGAAACACCTGACACAGATGCTTTTACTTCGATATCATCCAATCAAAATCACTTCCAGTCATTGGGTTGTCAGCTTCACATGTCAAAAAGCTCGCCTAATATAAATCTCACCTTATAGTTTGGCCGAGCTCCAGTGCTTGCGTTGCTATGTTTTCGCTTTCAAGTTTCTGAAACCTCCAATGAGGAGTTTTCAAATACTTGTAATGAAAAACCTGCCGTTTTTGAGGAATTATAACATGTTTTAGGAATTGTGCTAGTGTAAGATCGCCAACGCTCTGTTTGTGAAAAAACGTGTGCTCGGAAAATTGTAAATTGCTTTTGTTTACAGAGTTACAACAGGCACTCATTCCTGAGAGTCTAGCAGCTAAAAAGCTGGTGTAGATCAGGCCGAGAATCATTTGAGAGAAAATCTCTTTTTTTTCCGTTAGGTTTTGTTGGTTATCCCTCATATTCTTAGGTGGTTGAAAGGAGCTGCAAGAATAAATAAGATGGTGTGATGGTGAAACACCTATCCTAGAAAATTACCAAACAGCAGCAAATTCCACCTCTTCACAGAGAGCTCATGAAAGCTGTAACAAGTTCAGTTAAAAAAAAAGTGAGAGCGTATAGCCAAGGTCAATCCGGTTGGCGAAATATGATGGCGCTCGCTTGAGGTTACGATATTTTAAAAGTGAAAAAAAATTTGGAAGAGGAAACGAAATTCCAATCACATACGCTATCGTAACCAGCACAAGCAAAGTCAAGCTAAAGCCTTAACTGGCGCTGTTTTTTTAGGCTATTCTCAATACATGGCTACCTCGCTGTCGCTCTAATTTTATTTACAGTAACAATACCCTTTTAACGGCAGGATGTTGTAAATCAGAACTTAGATATCTGAAGCACTGATATCGTCTTCTTTGTCCCAGTCTTGTGAAAACAATAATCGGACATAGATTCAGCAGAAGCTGGTATATGAGGCTTTTCCATACTCCGAGGACATCTTTTCTTTTAACTACGAGGCTTTGAAAACACAATTCTTGCTTTTTTTTATTTTAGGAAAGAACTTGAGAGCGCCCTCTAGAGCCTTTTTGAATTTCTCTCTGTGTCTCTGTCCATAAAAGTACCACATGAAATCAAAACATTGATAAAAAATTTTAATGGCTTCTCCTTGCTGATCACTCTGCTCGTATTTGCTTGTGGTCGGTGACATCAGGGAGTATTGTGTGTTATCCAATCACTACCACATCCAGATTTTGGATGTGTCACACGATTTGCTGAATGGTTTTGTGTCAGGCCTTCCTTTATCTTCTCCCCCTCCCCCCTACCCCATCTAAAATCTCCTCTCCCCTAGCCCCTCAGGAAGGCCTGATATTCAGGCTAGAACTTAAAACATCTTTCTGTTTTACATACATAATTCAAAAAATGGTTTATCGTAATTTCTGTATTCAAAATAAAATAAATTAGGGTCATTGGGAAAGGTCTCCAATCTTAAATTAAATAGGGTAGCAAAATGAATGGACTTTTTTCTCAGAGGAACAGAATTTGAATTAATTCAAATCAGATGGTGAACTCCTACCTAAAATGACTTTTTACAAATTTTCTTTGAATAAACGGGTGAATCAGACAGGTTTGATTTTATTTTCTTCTCATTAATTATTTTGCAATCACTTACTCTAGTATTGGCATTTCGGTTGTCGCTATGGGAGCCTAATTAAACTGTAGTATTTTTTAGTCAAATCCAACTAGTGGTCCATCATCAATGCTGCATTCTGATTGGTTGAGCAAATATTAGGCTATACGTTATAGCCCACTAGTAGCGAAAGGCGTGGGCTTTTTAGCTTCAAAAAATGATTAAAGTCTAGCTTTAACTAGCTAAAGTTTTTTTTATTCTCGATATTTTTGACCAACTAGTTGGATTTTTACTAAAACAATAATTATTATTCCTCTCACCCTCATGCCTTGGGCCTCATGGGCTATTGACTCAGAGCCCATTCAGACTCAAGGAATAATATTAAATAGCTATTCAACTTTATTATTCATCATATACCCTACATGTATTTACTTCTTATAGAACAGCCTGCATTCACCACACATCCTGAAGATCGTCAGACACGGAGGGAAGGGGAAAATATAACCTTCGCAAGTGATGCAAATGGCATTCCTGAACCAAAATTTACTTGGACCAAAAATGAATCTGCTGTAATTGTCAATGATAGAATCAGTTTATTAGCAGCTAACAAACAACTGAACATTACAAATGTGAATACGAGAGACAGTGGAAAATACAGATGTGTAGCTACCAACCGTTTTGGCACAGTTTACTCTGATGCTGCTACGTTAACAGTACATTGTAAGAAAACCTTTCTCACTTTTTACTTAAAACCAATTGAAAAATCCTGTAGCACTAAGTAAACATTCTTTTACATTCCTTCCATTGCTCCTTTCCTGGATTATCTCTCAGTCAGTCACTCCATATGAGCACTGCCTTTGAAAAAGGGGCTTGTCAGGTGCCCCTCTAACTTGATTACCTTTCACTATTCTTTTATTCAGAATCAAAAAAGTTGTATGTGTGAATTTTTTTGGTTAATTAAGGGGACCCTGTCTATTTCCTTATTCATTTTAATATCTTTATATGAGAAGTGTCTGCACTTATGATTAGGGTTGTGAGAAAGTTTTGATGTAGACGGCTGAGTTGTCAGAGTAAGTGACCAGTCCAGCAGGGATATTTTATTTAAAAAAAGTGAACTGTAAAGAAATGCCAAGCAGAGTAGCCTGCTGAACTAACCAGGTAGGCAGCTATTTTCCCTGGCAGCCAGCTACTTTTGACAACCCTGTATGTTACTCAAGTAAACCAGTTTCTTGTGGTCTTGGACTAGTCTCCAGAGTACTGCTAAGGTAAACACTGATACTGTCAATCAATACATTGACTGTGATTATCGAACAATTATCAGTATCACATTTACCTTTAAAGGACTTTGTTTCCTTTGTCAACACGTAAAGCAATTTCTGTAATCTTAGTTTTGTTTTGTGACTGTGTCTAGTTTTAAGATCATTGAAGTACATCATTAACTTCGGTCCTAAGTTTTTTTTGTAAAGTAGATATTAAACTGAAAATGTACTTCATTCTGATTAAGAGGGTGCATTTATTCATTAATTTCTTATCACAGATAAGCCTAAATTCACTGAACACCCAGAGAGTCAGACGAGGAGGGAAGGATCATCTGTAGACTTTTTAAGTGATGCACATGGTGTTCCGGAACCAAAATTCTCTTGGATCAAAGATGAAACTGCTTTAGTAAAAGAAAGTAACAGAATCAGTTTCTTACAAGATAAGAAACAACTGAGGATAACAGGTGTGAAAAAGGAAGACGGTGGAAAATACCGATGTGTGGCTTCCAATAAAGTGAATGATGACGTTAAATCCAATCCTGCTACCTTAAAAGTGGAAGGTAAAAATACTTTTGCTTACTTCATGCTTGAGCCCAGTAGCTCATATATACTTCAAGTGCGCATTATTTTGACATGGATTCTATCTTGTATGTGGTAAATAATCTGTAATGCAGTTGACATAGAAACAAAAAAAGGTGGGCAGTTACAGCCAGTAAAATGTTGAAAAACAAATAGTTCAATGTGAAAGTACTTCCAAAGAGGCATTTGAACAGTCGGCACACCATAGGATTTCATCCATTGACTGCAAAGTTAGAACCGCCTTGAGAGATTCTATCAATTTACCCTGTGAATGGCAGGTGTTTATAGTAATAATTAAGGGCTTGGACAAGAACTATGCTTATAAGTAAGTGAAGATTTTCCTGAAGATAAATATTGTTCAAAAATTGCTAATTTTTTTTTTCAAAAGATCCTTTTCTTAATCAGAAATAGGTTCCTGCTTTTTTTTGTTTTTTGTTATGACGCACTGGATTCAACTTAGCTTTTCGATGGGAAGCAAAAGGGCAAGGTAGAGCTGTATGACTTCCGATTAAATTATACTTGCCTGTCTGAATCGCAAACTGCAGGAGTTTCATCATTTTTTTATGCTTTTGACAAGCCAATGCATGCCCTTGGCTAGTTTTTCCGCCCAAATCATGTGCCTTGTTAACAAAACTGCGACATGTGCAGTTGACAGTCTCGCTTTGCCATTGTTTGCGGGCCGATTTTAATGTTCCTATGGGGTAGCTACGCAGGCTATAATTTATCCAGGGACTGATGATTTATTGCGAGCTCAAAATTGGCCTTAATTAGTTTAGCCACTGATATTCGTCCATAATCATTACCAGGGCGTAAGAAGCTAGGGCGTTGAAACGAGCGGGGTCGAGCGATCTAGCTGTGATGCAAGGGTCTGGGTACTACCAAAGAGACGAAACAAGATGGCGGACATTATACTGGACCGTCAGAGAGATTATCTAGCGAACGTTAGCCCTTATCCCGTGGCATTCATGGCTACGAGCAATAGCGAAGGAGCAAATTATTTTTTTCTCACGTTCGTTTTCTGTTTTGTCCAATTTTCCCCCGCGAACAAATATCTGTATTGAATATAGTTCCACCTCCGTGACCTGTATTAAAATTTCGTGACTTGGTAAGAAAATGGCATCACAACTCAGATGATAGCACTGGCATCATTTTTAGACTAATATTATCGGTTCTCTACTTCAGTTTAATATCAAGTTGTGTAATTCATCATCTGCTATGGCATTTATTTTTTGCTGCCCAGTTTCAAGGCCAGATGATCTGTTTTCACTATTAAAGTTTGGATTTGTTGGTGTACATCAGTATTCTTCTCTAAACACCTTGTTGGGCTATCTCCAATTTTGAGCATTACAGTTGGACAGATTGCAAAAACTAAAGTCCGGCGCCATTTTCCTCAGCTAATACCAGAGCAACAGGGGTTTTCCACTTTCATCGAAAATTTGAACATTGACTTTGCTGAAACTGATTTCCGAAGGGGCGGATTTTTAAGCGTCATTTCCTGAGGTTTCACTTTCGTTTCCGTCACCAGTAAGCTACGGTCCACTTTGAACAAGTCGTGTGGTATTTAGTTTCTTCCCTTGTCTCGTTTTTGTTCTCGGCACTTCATAGCTCGCAATCCAGTGCCCAATTACCAGCTTTTTAACGTGATCGCATAACGGCTTGATCGGTCAAGTGCATATTCCATTTTATTGTCAACAAAGACGCTTCGTGCTATATTGGCTGAAAAGGTTAACTACAGTCAAGGTCACTTTCGTCTCTCCTTGTTTGAATTTCACTCTAGTGAAGCACGTTTCTTTGTAAAATGACACGCTGTTTAATAAGTGCTGTTTTCGCGGTCGGATACTCGCAGTAGGGAGCATCTCGCGCAAGTGGCTTGTCCTCCGGAGTGTACACGCCAAGTACGCAAGTCTTGTCGAAAACGCACAATTAAATTATTACATGGTGGCAGCGTTTTATTCGGGTAATCTCTAAAGTTGCGTCGAGATAGACAGAACCGAAGAGCGAGCGAGAAATGGCAGAAGTGCGTCTTTCGCGTTGCCATGGATGAAGTGGGACGCTTCTGATCCGATAACTGCATTCAGAAGATTCAAAAAGAAATGTCAGGTTATGTTTATAATCGTAATCTAATTAAGCAGCTTGGCACCATAAACATACCGTGCAAGTACAAGAGAAGAAGATCAACTGTATTTTCTGTGTCACAGACACCGCTGGGCTAGCCATTCTTGGCTTAAAAGCGTGCACTGCGCTGTTGTTACATTGTACGCTCAAAACAAGTCAACCAGACCAAGCAGGACCAACAAGCAGCCTCAATATCTCAGCTCAACATTCAGACATAAGCAGAAGAAGCGCGAATTATATCGAAAGCCATGTACCAATTGAAGTGCAGTCCTCAATCAGGAGTAAACAAGACCTAATGGAGATGTACCCTGAATGTTTGAACAGTACCGTTAAACCTTCTGGTCATCAGAAAAAAAAATGGGCGACTTTAATTTGTTTATGCTTCGATCCTAAAGACCTGAGGAAGGCAATCAACAGAGAACACCATCCGATCCCTATCGTGGAGAGAAAAAAAACCCAAGTTAACAGGTGCAAAGCTCTTCAGCAGGCTGGACGCTCGAAATGGCTACTGGAGTGTAAAATTAGACAAAAAATCATATTTAACAACCTTCAATACGCCATTCGGCAGGTTCCGCTTCCTTAGGATGCCGTTTGGTGTACGAATGAGTCAGGGTATTTTCCAATTCAAGATTGACAAGACATACCGTAATTGTGAGGGAGCCATCGGCATTGTAGATGACATTACCGTCTACGGGAAGAATGACAAAGAACATGACTTCCACTTACATGAAACCATAGAGCGTACCAGGAAAGCTGGCATCAAGCTCAATGATGAGAAGTGTGTTATCAAGACAAAGGAGTGCAATTTCTTCGGCATGCTTTACACACCAGATGGGGTCAAGCCGAGACCAGACCAAGTCCAAGCCATAAAAAACCTGGAACCACCCAAAGATAAGAAGGAGCTTCACACTTTCCTGAGAATGGCAACCTACATGAGCTCATTCATTCCCAAGTTAGCTGACCACACTGTGCCCTTAAGAGACCTCTTAAAAGAGAATGTAGACTTCGCGTGGAACCCATCACACTCGAAAGCCTTTGAAAAGGTGAAGTCATTAATCTCCAATTCAACTACTCTGGCGTATTACAACAGGAATGAAACAGTTGTCCTTCATGTTGATGCATCGATCAAGGGCCTGGGCGCAGCTCTGTTCCAGAATAACAGACCGATAGCGCTTGCATCGAAAGCGCTCATTCCCGCGGAAACACGGTATGCCAACATTGAACGAGAACTATTAGCAGTGGTCTATGGCTGTGAAAAATTCCATTCTTATCTCTATGGAACATCGTTTCTGGTTCAATCCGATCATCGTTTCCCAGAACAAATCCACAAAAAGAATCTTACGCAAGCGCCCCCACGCCTTCAAAGAATGCTGCTGCGTCTATCACCATATGACTGTGTTATTAAATATCTTCCAGGAAGAGAAACGGTCACACGCCTCTCGCCGTTAGACGAATTCGAGGCACTAGATATGAATGTAAAAGTTCATCATCTAGTCAGAATCACTCCAGCTCCACTCTTACAGCAGTTATCCCAGCAGGTTGTGCAAGGCTGACCAGACAGTGTTAAGGAAGTTGACCCGACAGCAAAACCCTACTGGTCGTTGCGAGATGATATATCGGTAGAAAATGGGTTAGTACTTCTTGGAAGCCGTGTCATAGTCCCTGAATCCTCAAGAGGCAACATCTTGCAGCAAATCCACGGAGGATATTTTGGCATAGAAAAATGCAAGCTGCGAGTCAAATCCAAACGGTGAAGAGGTCTATCCTAAAGTGTTTAGAGAAGACATAAATCTAGCCCTGTTGGCACTCCGAACAACACCCCTGAGTCCCAATATAGCATCGCCGGCTGAACGCCTCAGTAGTAGAATTTTTAAATCCACACTCCCTGGAAAGATCTACCCATCAAAAGACCAAGAAGACTTTAGAAACTGGCTGAGGGCGAGACAAGACAATCAGAGCCATTTTTACAACAGAAACACCAAGGAACTCCCTGAATTATACAAGGGTCAAGCCATCTATGTACAAGATCTCGAGAGGAAGACATGGAGTCCCGCTTAGGTCGTAGATCAAGGAAATACACCCCGGTCCTATACTGTGGAAACGGAGACCAGTGTTCACCTACGAAGGAATAGGATCCATCCGATCAGACCAAACAACTCATCCAACAGTCCAGCCAATTCTCGGTTTTCACTCACGTGAGAAAGCAGAAATAAAAATGGAAACCTTTTAATACAGAAAGTCTAGAATCTGGGAAATGAAAGAAGATAAATGTACAAAAAGCCTTGCCAAGAATCAGTTCTATGCAATTGTTCATATGCGAGATATTCGGAAAAACGTTTTACCCAAATTTATAAAGCTTTGTATGGAGACGCCATGTTTGTGTCCCTTTCAGGGGCACAAATATTGCCGCCGAAAACCAACAGAAACATCTGTTTTTGAGTTTTCCTACTTATGCGTGAATGCTTCGCTTGAGGAACTCATAAAGATTTAAAGGAATATTTATTCTAAGACAAGGAATGTTTAGATAGCAAACCCGGGATAGCAAAATCTCCAAAAATCCGTAATGTTTTTAACCCACTTAAGAGCTTTCCCGGCCGCCAGCCAAATGCCGCGTCACGCAAAAGCCTGGAAATTCAACCGTCCTGTATCGCAAACAAAGAACCCTTTTAACCGAAAATTTGTTTGTATAAAGGTTTTAAGGTGCTCTAATATCACATGAAAGTAGAAACTCAGGAAGAAGCGATAGTTTCTTAGTTTGAATTCTAATGACGTCATGTGAAAACCAAGAATAACTCGTCGACCAGCATCCCACAAGGAAGTACGACTACACTCAGAATGCCAAGTCTTCAAACATTGACTCACGAGATCCCACCTCGGTAGAAACTGAGAAGAGGCCAGCGAAATCTCGCTCGAGTCGCGAAATCTGAGCACCGGAAGGACTTAATCTTTGACTGCTATTTTATTGAATATATTTTACAATATCTGAATCTAAGACAGCAAATCCCCTTTTGAGAGACTTACTCGTTTTCTTTGCTTACAGAAGTTGAAGTTACTATGAAAAAGACAGAGATTTGAAGGACCGTTTTTTGTTTCATTGTAATGTATGTTTATTGTTTAAGAGAAGGGGATGTAACATTACATATGCCCGTGTAGTATTGTGCAGCAATGCATTGTTTCTTCTAAGCCTAATCAGCGTGTATTGTATAATAGCACTGTTTGTATGCCCATAGGCTAAGTGTTAGCATATACTGTAGATAAATACTCAAGTAGGACATAATGTATTTGTTGGGGTGTACATTTCAAGTGCACAAGTCGTGTCGAAAACTCAGCATTAAAGTGTTGCAGCTAGAACTAAACGAACCTCTTAGCAGTCAATTCCTAGCCTGCATAACAGGCGCTTTATGAGCCAAGCGAACTCAGCGTTTTGCGCGAAGCACAAGACGAGCACGAATCGCAAGACCAGGGGATGAGAAAAAATAAGCGACTGTTCCAGTCTATTGTTCTGGCTTTTCCCACGTTCATTACATGAACGTCATATTCCAATAATGGTTAATTGATGACGCGTTGTTCTGGCATGTTATGTTCTTTTGACTATGCTGTTCGAGAAGCTCTTCGTTTATTTCCAAATGTTCCAGAAATATAGGAAACACAAAAGAAATGGTTAAATTTATTGCTTAAGATGAAAGATGTTCTTGGATTGCTTTAAACGGGGTTTGGAAAAAGCCTGGTTTACTAACTTTTTGGAAGTTTAATTTTTAAAGTGTTGACAGGCCAAACACGACTCATCGGCTCGTGATAATGTGAAACGTGGCCTTGGAGCAACAAGTTTTCCTTCTTTTCATTCTCGCCGCTATGTTTGGACATAAATAAGACGCTACGGAGCGTAAACTTCGGCGTCGTGGTTTGGAACTGATTAATTGTAAATGCGTAGGAATAGTAAGAAATGAAATATGGTACGAGTAAGGTGTTAATTTGTGAAATTATGGGATTTGTCAGGATATTCTGAAAAGAGCAACATCCAAGAGGCCTACTTGCCAAAAACTAGCATTTCGGGGCAAATTGTCTCTGAGATACTAGCCCAGTTATGCTCTGATGACTCATACAAATCCTTCTAAATTTGACTTGGGTCTAAACGTTTAGACGTAAGTCAAATATGAGGTTACTGGCGGTGAATAACAAGTCTAACAAAACAAACGGTGAAAAAAGACTTCTCTATTTTTCTTAATCACATCAGGCTTCAAAAACAGCATAGCAGTCTCATGTACTGATTAAAGATATGTAAGGCATGGCTAAAGAATCAGTTACGTTGAGCATGGAATTGGCTAAAACTCAATGTTACGAGTTCGAATGTTTTGAGGATGATTATTCACTGACTATCAGCACGCAGGGATGTCGGATTAACACAAGGAAGTTTAACACCAAAGGAACATAGCCTTTACAGATCTTTAAAACACAGCATCCGCCAACACAAACTTGACTTGAGCTTAAGTAAAACTACATAGCCTCTGCCAATAATAACAAACTCTCACTCGAACTTCAGATATCTTACGGCTTCCGCCAACTTGTAAACACAGAACTTGAAAATCGACCTTCGTCACACTTGACTAAACACAGCAGTTCAGCTCGTGGGAAAAAACTTAGTTCCTCAAAAGAACTCGCTTGGAACTTGTATACCGTTTGACATAAGGTTCTAGAAAATACTAAACAGGCGAATAGTAGTAGCTTTTCGACATATTTTTGATTTTAGTAACTGATGCAAATCTGCTGACTCATGCTGAAATGTAAACATGCCCTAATTAAGAGAACGTTCGAGAAAGTCACGCAACGCATGAAAGCAATTTTACTACGTAACTCTCAACAAAGACAAAATGTCTTTGTGCAGCATTTTGTAACTTTAAATTCATCATAAAACAGTTCGAAAGGAGGGCTCACTCGTGAATTGTTTGAACTTGCACGCCCAATCTTGTCCGGAAACTAGTGTATCACTTTTTTTTTTCACTTTTTCATATCCCAAACTACCCTGGGTCGCTGTAGCGCAGTCGGTTAATCCCTCAACTTAGAGTTTTCTTTGATCTGACGGGTCACATAGGTGAGTCGGTTCAAACCCCGGGAAAGCCAAAATAATAATTCTTTCTTCCTCGAAAAAGTTAAAGAATGAATCAGAGAAATCGACGTGATCTCGATATATCTCGAACTAATTCGGCTCTCACTTCGTCAAATAGCTGAATAAAACCGAAAACCAATAGACTTTGCGTGCCCAATCTTGTCAAAAAAAGTCAACTTTGTCCTGAAAATACACCAAACATTTTCTCAGTAGACAGATTCTGATTGGTCAATTATTAAACAATTGGGGACGAAACACTCTAAGGGAGGAGGAGGAATTCGTTTTCTACTTTTAGTACCCCCACGCGGAAGTATTGTCCGAATGGTCGGAGTTCGTACGCTGACATCATAACCAACTTTTCTCAGATCCATAGGTTTACAATTTCCTTTGGCTATGAGGCTATTCGCAGAAGCTCGGCTATTAAATTTAGACGAGAATTATCAAATAGATTGTTCTTGGGATCTGTTAGCATAACCACTCGATCACAATTGTCTACTCCCTGATTATGTGTATTAGTTCTTTTCCTCTTGCTGAACAAAGAAAGCAGCTTTTGGCATAATAAAAGTCTCTGGCTACAGGCATAGCACTGCCATTTGTCACCGAGTTTGATAGTGAGTATAACAGCTCCTAGAGCAACCCGATTATATCAAGGTCAGGAGCTCATCACTCCGGGTTTTCCATGGCTACGTTTGACCGGAACGTGACCGGAAATGTTGTGACACTCATTTAAACGTGAAACTTGCGTTAGTGTTATCTTTTTTCTTGATTGACATTTTGAAATCTTGAAATCAGAGTAGCTGACAAATAGAGTGTTGGGAAATTACCTTTTTTTGTGATGGGTAGGAGAGGAAGATTTACGAGCGGATGGTTATATTAAAAAAAATAGGATTTATGATTTAAGTGAGTTATTCTGTGCCCCACAAGTTCGGTACACTTTTAAGTATCTTAGTGCGTTAGATTTTCAGCATATTTGTACATTTTTTTCGTGATTTCCAACCAGTTAAACTCTCTGTGCTTGAGACTTCCCTTGCCTCATCCGGCACTTTTGCTGGAAGTCATACTTAGTTCTGCCTGGCTGGTGGTTATTTTAATGTGTAAAAACTAACATGCCATGACGAGCCCTTAATTGTTGATGCACAGCTTCTGTTTCACCCATCTGCTGGCAGATATAGGATGGTTTCTAAGGCTTTGCCTCTATATTACTGGCAACAGTTGGATTGATGGAATTCCCAGGCCCATCCCAGATAAAGTAATGGTAGAAACCGTGACGGCTGTCTTTCCCACGACGACAGAACGTACTATCTGGACGTACTATCATAAGTCAATTCTTGTAGAATTGCACTGTTATACGACGGAAAATTTCCTCTCTTTAGTGGAAGACCTCGAAAAAGGAATAGTAAAGCAACGGCTGGAGGAAGAATTTGAAAAGGTTGGATGCAAAGGAGAACTGGAATTAACCATCACAAATAAAGAGGAGGTGTATGAGGCACTGGGTGAGATAAGGTAATTTTTACGCTTTTTTCATTCGAATTTGTTTTTGTCGTTTGATGGCTACAATATATATGTTGTGGTTCAATTGTATCCTGGGTTCAACTTGTATTTTCTTTTGTTTTTGGGTATGGTAATGTGTGATAATGATTTTAAAACAAAAGAAAATAAAATTTAAAGCAAGGATAAAATTGAACCACAACATATGTAATTATATAATTTATACAACCTACAAGTCATACAAGGACTTGCTCACTAAAATAACCTCATCATCTTAGTAATGTTTATTACTACACAAGCCATACTAATTGCTGCCCCCAATTTAGAGCTATAAAATCGTCTAATCAACCAGGCACACCATGTACATTTACGCCTGGTCCCCCTCCGCCGCCAGCTTAAAGGGTATTTTTGTTCGGGTTGTCTTATGACCAGGAACAATTTCCCTATCCCATAGCTTTGTAAATAGGCATTTATATTACCAATAGCCCAGAAATTTTCAAAGATTAGAAGACTCTTTTAACCCTTATTGCTGCGGAGCGACCGTAGAGAGGGAGCAGCAACAAACTCAGGATTTAGGAGAAATATATAAGGTGGGACGAATTCTCGAATTCATCACTCTTTACCAGAATGCATTGCATTTAACCAGAGTGCATTGCGGTACTTTTTTATCAGAATGCATTGCGCCACGAACAACTCAAATAAAAACACGAAAAAGTTCGGTGGTTGAGAGCGAGCATCGATCGCTGCCCAGACTCAGAGTTTCTTTGTGGCAAATTTTCTACAGCACGGTTAGAGGTCTAACCAAATTTAAGACACACAGGATTCTTTCAGATGAGTACGATGGTTAACTCGGAGGTTGGATTTCAATTCAAGAGCCTTCGTCCAGGCGTTAAACTTGACGTGAAGATGAGCATTTGCTCTTCGACTCTGCAACACGGGGAATAAACAAATTCCAGCTTGCTAGAAGGTGATGTGAAAGTGAGAAAATGTCATGCCATACTATTCGTAAGAACCTGTATGAGCCTAAAATGGATGTGATTTTGACCATTAACTTCAAAATAACAGCGGAAATCGAGATAACAAAACATATGTTTTGCTTCCTACTTTGCAGACGAGGACGTGTATCGGCTTTTTGTAAAGCATAATTATGTTCTTTCATTCATTCATTGCCATGGAATATGCGTTTACATTGTTTTTTTGCTGTTAATAGCTCAGTTAATGCAACTCGATTATCTTGCCGGCGGAAGTTTCATGGAAAATGCATTAAGTTAAAGACTTTTCAAAAAGGTTACGTAATCAGCCGCTGTGGTGTATCGGCTAGGTGTAGTCGAGCCGGAGGGGCCGGGATCGAGTCCTTCTCAACTCTTTTTTTCCTTCTTTCTTTTTTTTGTCCGTTTTTTGTGTTGTTGTTTTCTATAAATATATACATAAATAACTGTTTTTTAATAAAGTGCAATAAACAGCAAGAAAAGTATCGTATTTCCAGAGAAAAGATAGGACACCGTATATTAAATATATGGATAAACAATCTGAATTTCTATCATTTCCTACAGTTAACTGTGGGAAAACCAGAGTTGATAACCACTTGATCATTTTCTTGACAACTTTCCCACGAGTTCTCTCTATAGACTGATAGTAATTGTTACTTTCCAACATGTAAATAGGACATTCAATGTCATTTTCGATTTTTTTAAGTCTGACTGCCTAACTAATGCCAGTATCAACAGAATGTGCCGCAGCATTACTATCTTTTATCTTTTACTTCTATTTTCCAAAGTGCTACGCAGCTTAACGGAAATTCTTTCGTCATTTGTTGATCATATCTTTTAGATACCCTTGTTTTAGAACTTTTAACATTACATTTTTTTCATCTCCGAAGAAAAATTTACCTTAGCAAACTGCCATCAGCTGCTTTTGGAGAACTTATCTGTGACCCCACGTTTTGCCTTTTCTGCCTGCCAATGTTTCACCGGTCATTTCAGAGGTAATTTCTTCGTTATGGTTCGCGCTGTGTCCATTGCTCTTGGCAAGGTCAGCTAGCGAGGTCGGTTTCGTTTTCACGTTTTATTGTTGGAATAGGTATCTGCTTTGTTTTTATCGAGTAGGTTTCTAGCTAGTCTTGTCAGTTCCGGATATTTAGCGTTTACCATACTGTACACCTTGCTTAGCGTTTGCTTGCTATTTTGTGCCGTTACCTTGCTGTTATTTGTCTTTTATCGCGTCTTCTTTGTTTGTTTATCGCAGTTCTTATCGCCTTCTTGCCCAGTTGGGATTGGCTTGTTAGTGCCATTGTTTCTTACCTGCCTATTGCTCTCTGTCTTATAGGCGTTCATTTGCACGCCGTTTCTTTGTCGTGTTATTGTTTTTCAAGGGTGGATTTGCGCTTACTCGGTGCGAAGAAAGCTGACGCGTGGACGAGTCTGTTTTGTTAAACTCTGACTTAGTGACCCCGGAAGTCTGCAGAGCAGCCGACGGCCTTTGAATCTAGCGGCCTGGAGAGCCATAGGGTCAGTTGTGCTGTATTCAGTTATGATTACCTGGCCCAGAGAGCCAGCGGCCAGCGCCCTCGAATGAGTCGTTGAACTGGTTCGTTAAGAGTAGTATCCCAGGGGCTCTTTCCCCAGTTCTTGAAAAGTTTCGGCGCCATTTTTCCTGACCCAACTTACCGCCCTGTGTCTACGAGGATGGGGTCGACCCAAATTAGATACCGGCGTGTCGGACTTAATTGATTCAAATGTCGATCTCTTCATGTACTCCTCTGAAGGAATAAGGTTCGGAACACGAAAAGTTTGACGTTTGATTTTGGCCAAAGTTCCATTGTATCTTACTTGACAACCAGATTAAAAGAAGGGAGTTGCATACGTGTCGCTTCGTGCTAACCCAACTCAAAAGAAATTTCAGCAAGAAATTTAAGGACATTGTTCCCCGCAGTAGCATGGCTTAATTTTGTACCTGTCAACCATAAACAACTCAAGCTTACAAATAGGAGCCACTGAACGCAACAGGCAACTGTTCAAGTCCAATTTCTAGTTTTTTTTTCCCACAATACAAAACATGGGTACTTTAATATGAAAACCCTAATGGCGATGGTAACCCTTAATTATAAGTAATAGGCTGCCTGCATTAATTATTTTAACAAAACACTAACAAATGTATACAGGTCAAATCAATGGCAGAGCTACTTATAGGGGCTACGTCAGCTGAAGAGTATGCGCGCTGATGTTATGGAAAGTACTTTCATCTGTCAAAATTCTATATTTGTTTTATGTGTGAATTTCTCTGTCACGTACACTTGAGCCTCGAAATTTACAATGACGTTTCCAAGCGAACTGGGTTTGGAGAAGGGATATTTTGATAGAATTTATGGAACCTTTCTTCTCTGATTATGCTAAATCAAGTTCCCTCAAGAATAAAAGTGTTGAGATAACTTTACATGTAGTTTTCAATTAAAAACGCATGCCATTCATGAAAGTTGATTGCAAACAAAAATTCAGCAACAGCATATTGTCGTGGTCAACATAATATATCAAATTTTATTTTTGAAACGAACTACAAAATACTCCAGACCAAAGATAAAGACGACGACTTGTCTGTAGCCACTTTTTTTAAAACTTATATCCTGTCAAAACAAAGCAACGCTGTTTTTGATGTCTTTGTTTTGATCTTCGGAAACACCCATTTGCGCAAAATCGTTCGATTGTGTTGCGAATCACTGCGACGTTGAGAAAAGCAGAACCAAGTATCATTGGTATACTATTCCATTTTAAGCAGTCTGTGAATAACGAGGGAATGTAAACTCTGCTATTTTCCAAAAGTCCGAGCAAATATGCTTGAACACAGACAGTAAAATAGCAGTTTAAAGACATGGCATTACACAGTATGTAACTGCATCGGTCCCTCTGTAAGTCCGTTGAGAACAAGCTCTATGAGCTAACGGTCGTGCTTATCCTTGCTGTGGATCAAAATAAAAACAAGAAGAGTCTAGCCAAATTCTCCAGAAGTTGAGTTTCGTTACAGCCATGCTGTTGTAATCGTTTAAAATGTCTTCATACTTTGGGCACGTTCTGAGGACTGTGAGGAAAGATTTCTTCTACGATTCTATCACTCATTGTGGAGTAGAATTCGTTAATTCTCTTCACCCCGCTGCTAGCACAATGGCCGCTGATAAGAGGAAACAGTGTAAATCCATGTAAAAAAATTGGCCCAATTTTTTCAAGTTGTTTTCCACCAGCTCGCTCATTCGCCTGTGCTGACGTAGCCCCTTTAACGGTAAATTTTCGCTGAAAAATGAGAATCAAAAAGAGGAAAAAAACTGAAAAGGACAGGCAGGGCAAGGAAAAAATGTTTATTGTCCCCTAAGGGATTTCGCGCAGAAGGCGAAATCCCGAGGAGGCACCCTAGTAACTAATTAGGGAAAGTACTTACAGTTGAAATATACAGTTAGTATGCCAGAAAAAATCTCGATTTGCTTGAACAGGGGCCGCGAGGAATCGGTAGGTAATGATGACGTTTCTATTGTTTGCGCCCACAAGTACGAAATGGTAAGGATAACGTAACCACAGAAAATCCCGAAGGGACCCCTTAGGTAGATTTTGTGAGATTCATTGTGCAGTTATACTTCGATACTCTTTTGCGATACGTGTCACGTGTCATTCTGTGGAGCCGTTGTTTTGAAAGTTATGGACCAAAAGACACTCGTTAAGCTTATCACTAGAAGAACGATAGAACATTACAGAAATTCGCCGACAATCAAATTCTGTGCTGACTTATTCCCTGCTCACAGATGTCCTTCCGCCTTAACGGTTAAAATAAGACTAGAATACGCGAGCGTGAATTGATCAAACGTCCTTTTAATTTCTAAGGATTACTTTCCGTCAAATAAAATGAACTGAATGTAAAAAGTGAAAGAGAAATAGCGAAAAATTCAACTTCTAATTAAATCTTATCTTATGGTTTAGAATAAACTATTCTCGAAACTGAGAATGTTTTGATCAAAGCTGTGTAAATCGAACAGAAACTGTGCATGGAACCTTGCGTTTCCTGTATTTACCTCAGCTATTGTATGTAATTTGTATGGAAATCTTCGTTGTGAATCGGACGGGTATATTTCAAAGAGCTACTCAACGAGTAAGAATACTATTGACAGAAAATATACAGAGCGGGGGCAGCTCTAGTGTTAACTATTACTAGTGATAAGTGAATGCTTTCTGTTTATAGGAAAAGGAGGCAAAGCTTAATTTAACTTGATTTCAAACAGTTACGTAATAGCTATAAATGCAACAGAGAAACAACTGAACTAATTTTTGTCTTTTTTGTATAAAGTTATTGTATCTCAATACAAACTCATAAGTCATTATTGTTCATAAC
>CALNXK010000238.1:257500-302500 GCA_942486035.1 Porites lobata | reverse complement strand
CCAGAATTGCCACCACTGCTGATCCAGCCTTGAACCAGTTATGGCATTACATCTTTCACGGTTGGCCGCTTCAGAGGCAGCAACTCTCAGAACGATTACAACAATATTGGAATTACCGTGAAGAACTTGCAGTTGAAGATGGCCTGATATTCAAAGCACATCGACTTGTGATTCCAACTTCACTGTGAGCAGAGTATCTAACGGATCGATATGATCGATATGATCTATATGATCCTCATTCCGTTTTCGTTCTGTCATGCGGGCAACTAAGGAGAAGAGAAAACTCTGTTGAGAGCACGAGAGACAGTCGTTTGGCCCGGAATCTCGGATGATGTGAGAAATGCAGTTAAATTATGTGACGTATGCATGAAATACAAGCCTGCTCAACAGAAGGAACCACTAGTACCGCATGATGTGCCCAGCTTGCCATGGTTCAAACTTGAAGTTGACATATTTGGGCATCGTTCTCACCACTACTTGCTGGTTGCCGACTACTTCAACAAGTTCCCTTTCGTAAAGAAACTGACCAGTCAGACGGCGGGACACGTGATACGTCTTCTCAAGACAATATTTTCAGAATACGGGGTACCAGCAACGGTGTACACAGATCAGGGAACCCAGTTCGTGTCCCAAGAATTCAAAACATTTGCCCTGCAGTACAGATTCGAAGTGCAACACTCTGGCCCAAGGTATCCTCAGTCCAATGGTTTCATTGAGGCCATGGTCAAAGTCGTAAAGGGCATAACGGAGAAGGCCGAAGAGTCGAGTTCTGATCCACATCTTGCAATGCTGATTTATCGTGCGACCCCAATCAGACCGGGTCAGCTCAAGAAACGCTATTGCATATTCAATTAGCCGACGATTGTTTAGATCGTTATTCCCAATACGGACCATTCTTTGTACATATTCAATTAGCTGTAGATCACGCTAAAATTATTATTCATTATGTAGTGAAAACCGTTCGGACGCTGAATAAACTTCGCCCGTCAAAAAGTTGTCTTGTCAGGATATTTCTTCATGCTGGAAGCAGGAAGTGCATGAGGAAACTGCTGTTCTCGTTGCCGTCGCCGTCGTCGCTGCGTAAACGCCCTATTTAAGGTTGGTTAAGGACGGGAAGTAATTACAGTGAATTGTTCATAGCCTCAAGAATGGCCTATCAGTACGATATCGCATGCAAGTTTTCAATCGAAGTCCGTGTGCCTCAGGTAGTCACTTAATATCACTTCGAATTTATCCTTAACGTTGCTTTATAAGATCTCCCTCTTACCACGCGAGCTGTTTATTAAACAATTTTGTAGGTCATTATTTGAAGAAAGAGATTTTATTTTCCCCTTCATCTGTTCAGAATTAGATCACAGATGACGTCAAAATGTTGCAAGTTTTACCACATTTTGACGTCCTTTGTGATCCCATTATTAGAGAGCTTTTGATTCTAAGACGAGGACGACAACGAGAACGAGATTTTCTCAATACTAAGTAGTGCGCGCGCGCGAACCAACGTCATTTTGGAGGGAAAATGTGGTAGCCGTCGTTATTCTACTACAATTTTGAAAGAAAATGTCGTAGTGGCGAAAACAAGTTATCAAATGTTTTGAATCTTATATTCTTATCATTAAGCGATCGGGAGAGGGCTTTACCTCCTTCAAAGGAAATAAGCGTTCTAACTTTTGTGGTGAAAAAGGTGCAATGAAGCTTTCCGGGGTGTTTATTTTAGAGAATTTTAGCCAGGGCTAAAAGCGAAGCTCCAATTTTAATAAATTTATGATTTAAATCAAACAATAAACTTTTAATCCACAAATCATTTAACTTAAGAGCACATTCATGTGACTTTTGAGGGAAAGGCTAAGTTATTTTAGGGTGAAACATCTTACATCGAATTGATAACCTTATATGTACACCCAAAAAATAGCAAACATCTTCGATCACATTCAAGATCACAGTAGATTAGGCCTCGAAAACGAATTCTTGGAAAACAAATCACGCCAAATTTTTTTGCGTTCGACAGGTTTACTTTACAAATTCTTGCCAACAAATCTGGGGGTGTTTAAACCAACCTTTTATAATTTTTATACACCACATTTGAGGTGAAACAGTACTATTTATCATACAGAGCTCGGACAGAATGCGGTATTTCACAATTTTTCAAGACAAATTGCACTCAGTCAATATTCAAGACGAGCCAAACCGTTCAAAAATTTCAGAAAATTTCCAAAATCACCCATACGGCCAGCTGGTTCTCGTTTCTATAGTGCGAGCTGTCAGTGTGGTCGAGTGTTTGAATGAACTTTAACAGAGTTACGCTTCAACATAATAGCGAATTTATTATTATTTGTTTTGTTATTTAATGGTTTCAGTTACAACGATGTGTAATCTTATAAAGCGTTTGATACGCGCGACATTTTTGAGTGCTCCTGCAAGCGATGGTCATGAACGATGAAAACAAACGGCACGGACAAGCGATTAAAATTGCAAGAGAGACTACTAACAATCAAAAAAAGAGATATAATTCCGTGAAACCTTTACAGAAACAACAATTTTCATTCACGAAGACAAGTATTAAAGTGTCTCTAAAAATCCTGAGTCTTTAAGCGTCTTAAGTTTATGTTTTAGCCGGCTTCCCAGCGCGGTGTTTACTGTTTTCGAAGGTGAACTCCTCGAAGCAAGAAAATCGCTCAAAGTTTTCTTTCTACAGCCAAATTTATAACTAAATATCCTTCGGAACGTTTTCTTTCTATTTGTGGTGAGCAAATATATTTGGAGGCTTTTTAAAGTTCTGTAAGCTTATATCAAACCTGATACTAGGTCAGATCATTGACTCAAATCCTGCAAACGTGCATAAACTTGCCGCATAAACTGTCAGCGTGAATTCTGCAAGACTTCATGAAACACAAACATCAAATACAATAATTACTTAGGCTTACCATTCGAGATTCAGTTCCTGAAAGCTATCAAGGGAGGCCACAGTTGCTTGAGACTTTTAAACCCTCTTACGCATTTAGCAAGGTGAAAAACGAAAACGATGCCATCCGAAATCGAATTACCGAATTTTGACAAGCGACGCATTTCTCAACCAAAATCCAGTAAACAAACCAGCCATGAATATCCGAAGACTCTTGATAGCAGCTGTATTTCATTTTGTACCTCCAGAGGAAAAAGACAGTTAAAAACATCACAAGTTGACACAAAACTCTGTCAGCTTCAGCTGTCAAAGTAAACTACTTTCAAGATGCTGCATAATTTTTCCGCATAAACTCACCTGTCAAATTTTGATCAATCAGAGTATAAAAATTGGACGTAGAGCGTGACCAACGCATGGCCATGGTAAGATAAGGTCTTCCCCACCTGTACTTTTAAAAAAACTGGATGAATTTTCGCTTCCAAGGTCAGTTTGAAATCAAAATCCTAATAGTGCGGGGCCATAGTGACATAAACACAACATATTTGATATGAATCCTTGGAAAAAATAAACTTGAGCCTGCGATCATTTGAAACTGGTAATTTGTCAGCGGATAACTTTAAAAAAATACTCGACCTCGATGGGTCGACACTTGAGCCCGCGGTACGGTCAGGTGATACTTGTCAGCGGATGCCCTGTTTTGATAGCTGTCAATTGATCACAACATTGATGTGCAGCCTGTGCAATTAGTTTTCTCTTGGGCTCCCAAACTAGCTAAAAGTGTGAGAGTAAACATTGGTTTTCCTGTGGTTCGGACGGACGGCGGTCGGTCGGTGTACGGTCACGTGATTACCAAATTTTCTGGGATGGGTAGATTTACTTAGCAATGGGGCTCCGCCCACGCGCGCGCTTCGCGCGCGCGTGGAGCTCCGCTACAATGAACAGCTGGAAAGAAAAACGACTCAATTGACTTGTGGCGTACGCGGCTGTTTGATTTGTGCCAGCTACGGCATTTTTGGTCCAATTTTCAAGTCACCGACACTGCTTTTCATATTGGCTTCTACCTTTCTTCTTTATTGTACTTGTAAACAGCTTCTTCAAAACTTCTCCTGAGCGTTTCACTTGCTCTAACTAGAATAATCGCGTAGACATTTTGAACACTGGGAGTATAAGTCTCTCTCTTACCGAGGACAACCACTGTGAAGATTTGTTTCAGTTGAGGGATTTTCAACTGTTTAAGAACGCTTTACGTTTCGGGTTCTTATTTTTCTTATGTGGACAAAACAAAGAAAAGAGTCTATTGTAACGTCATTCGTGTATCTTGGGACAACGACCAATCAAGGTGCGCCTATCATTCACTACATTGTATAACTTCTGTTAAGAAAGTCATGCTTCTTTCCCGCGCGCCCAATTAACCTCACAGATGTTATAAATATCGCACCAACCTCGTTTTCCCCGTCCGACTGTAAGTTGGGTATCCTCGTTTTTTGCCATTGATTTATCGCCCGGGGGCTTCGGGCTTTGGCGATAAATTAACGGGAAAAAAAATCCGTCCACAACTTACAGTTCGCACCTCGAACTTGGTTAGTAAGAGGTATTTATCCCCTGGTCAACAACAGAAACGAGTTAGAGTTCTAAGACTTAGAGTAACAGGCTCGGTATGCTGGTACTCGGTCTTGGCTTATTTTCACAGCTTAGTGTAGGTCGCTAGTAACAGTTTAAGAACGAGTCACAAGAAAACGATGGTTAAGATCATGAAGTCTTTAACCTCTCTAGTTAAGTCTTTTCAACTGTCCGACTTTCCTTTCCATAAGCTTGACATAACCGCTTATGCGGGTGCCGTTATTTTATTTGCATGGTGTGTGACCTCTTATAGAATAATTTTCGTTTTTAAGAGCACAGATGAGGAAGAGAGCGGTTGAACTACCTGCGGTTACAGATGGTGAGTGTACAACTCCTTCGCATGTTGTACAGGTAGATGCGTGTAACGGTAGCCTGCGTAGCAAGCGTTTCCAGTCGAGTTATTGCGCGAAAGTTGGAGCGAGAGCCAAAAAAAAAATGGAAGGGGGAGGGGGAAAGAGGATACGCTTGCCACAAAACCCCACGATTCTGGAAAACGCCCCTTGATATTTCTCGGTGGTCGTGTAATCAAAAAGTTGCTTTTTAGTACATTTGAGAGACGAAATGATGTTTTAGTTTAATCAATGACCAATTGAAACAATCCATTATATCTCTACAGTTATTTGTTTTTGTTGCTGGTGCTGGCAACGCTGAAGTATTCCAATAACCTCCTTCTCGCTATATTTTCCTTTTCATTGGGTGTCTCTGTTCTTTGTTTTTTTTTTGTTGTTGTTGAAAGACGTTTGATGAATATGTTTGTCAATTAGGGATAGTGCATTATAGCTAAATGTGTTGTCTTTTCTTCTTTGAAAATTCTAGATCCGAAAAAACAGGATGTTTCTTCCTTAACGGTTTTACCGGAAGGAGAGGATACGGAGGGTGAAATACCTGCAGAAGGTAAGTGTATAACATTGTTGTTGTTTGTACAGGTACTAAAATGACGGCGTTGAACAACAACTAACAACTGGCTTAACGTCATAACTATAATAATAACCCGTCCACGACTTTGCCAGTCATGGACCAAACGATTGCAGACCATAAGCAAATGAATGAGCAAACGTAACTTATACACCGTCTTTTGTGGACCACAGTTGGAATTATTGATGTGAAAATGTCCATAACCTCTGTAACCCACAATCATGTAATTGACATTCGGACAACTGATGAAACTGATCTGTTTAGTTTTTGGCAATTAAGTGAGCATATCTAATGAGGCGATTGGCAGCCGAGCTGGCCTGCTTTTTCAGGGTGGCTCGCTTAAGGGAGGTGATTTTTTGCCTGGTACTACATGAGGGGAGGTAGATTGGGACAGGCCAATTTTTGTGGCGAAGATTTGTTTTCGTGACACGCCTAAAGAAGAATGATCGAAAGGATTCTTATTACACCTTTCTCCAGCATTCTGCTTGTTTGAATTCAAGTAAATCGCAGATAAATTTCAAACCTTGTATTGGTATTGGAGGAGGTGGAAGATGAGTTCTTTCTAAATCATTTTTCTTCTTTGATTAGTCATCAGTGCTGATTTACAAAATTGTTCAAGACCAGTTTGAACTTTTCTGCGGTTTCTCCACTATTCAGACCGTTTGGAGACAGAATGACTTCTTGATGCCAAATTTTCCCATTTTTTAGGTGTCTTTCACTGTTTGTTTGTTGGAAGGCGTTTGATAAACATGTGTCACAAGAGGGACAGTCTAGATAAATGTGTTGTGATTTCTTTGAAAATTCTAGATCGAGGAAAAGAAGATGTCGCTTCTTTAACGCCTTCTACAGCTGCACCCGGTGAGTGCGCAATTTTGTCATATTTCTTATTTTTTTCATGCGTGTAACATCGTTGTACTTATAATAGCTTGTCCAAGATGTTGGAATCATGGATCAAACGATTGCAGACTATAAGCAATTGAATCAGTGATCAAAAGTTACTCGGATTCCCTTTCGTACTGAATATTCCACTGTGATTAGTTCTGTACATTTTAAGGTTGAGATTTGTCGACGTCATTTTAGAAGTGACATATTCTGAATAATCATTTGATTGATATCTGGCCAAACGATAAAAATTTCATTTCAGTGAATTTCAACCCGGTATTACATGAGGCGAGCTAGCCTGAGACAAGCCATGTTTTGACACAAAGGTTTTAACATGGGACCCAAGCCCCTGTATTTAGGCTCTATAAGTGACACAATCCTAGATATCTCTATAGTCTTTTTTTTTTTTTTTTTGGCTGATGCTGGCAATGGTAGTCTATCGCTCCCATAAGCTCCTCCGCTTTCCTTTTAAGTGCGTTTCCAAAGTTATTCATCCTTACAAAAACACGCCTAGCAACTGCTTTATTATTATGACTTTGATTTGGAAGTGATTACCAAACAGCCATGTTAAGCTGGCTTTTATCTAAATGAAATTTATCATTGGTTTTACTCAATAACTTAAGTGTAATCTGGAGGTGAACTCCGTCTTCTTTGTTTTTCTTCTTTGAGCAATCATTGTTGCTTTGCATCCATAATAACGTGTCTATAAACAATGAATTTGTACGGATTTGCAGAGTTCTTAGGGCCAGTCTGAACATTCTATAGTTTCTTCACCATTCAGGCAGTTTTCAGAACAGAACGACTGGATACCATATTTTCCCTTTTGTTGGTGTCTCTGATTGTTTTGTTTGTTGGATGGCGTTTTGTCAAAAAGGGATTTAATATTCCGGTATATTTAAAGTGTGGTGTTTAGGGACTAACCTACGTGAGAAATACGCTTTTACTTTTATTCAGCACTCGAGAAGCATGTATTGGTTAATTTCAACAGAAGCATATAACCCTGAGGCGTCCAAATTCCCCCTATTGCTCGGGCGTTTCCGTGGGAACGATCCGAGCTATAAAATGGGAAGAGTTTGTTTTTCTTCTGGCACAAATCGCCCTCTGGCGCCCTTAGCGCGTGCGCAAGATAGAAGAGTATGCTGCGTAAAATGGGTCAGCGTTCCAAACCAATCTCTATTCGGTTTACAATAAAAGATGGCGTGCAAACGGTTCAGTTCCGTCAGAGATTGACTATAAACTCTTCTGAGTTAACCTTAATTATCAAGAAGCCCTCTCGAAGTAGTAAGCTCTCAACGGAATTTGAACAGATTGTTTCTGAATTCTGATCAACTCAAGGGTCGTTTTGAAGATACTAGGAATTCCCACCGTCTTCTAGCATTACTCTAAACTAACTGAAACGGGACAGATTCTTATCGTGCAAACTGTCATCTCAAAACTCTAATTCAACGACCAGTTAATTCAAATTTCCGAGAAGGGGAACTACTGTTGCAGTGTTACTGTTTATATGTTTCACTATATGAATGAATGGTGTACTTTAGTGTATTGAACAGATTGGGGTATAACATTAAGTTTCGTTTACTTCGTCAGCATTTTAAATTATCTTGTATGTAAGAGAATTTTTTTCTCGTTAATTGATGTCCATTACAATCATAAATTAAATCCATAAAAAAACATAAACATACATGATTACTACTTTCAAGTCTTAACGTCCTCCTCTCACAAATAGCTAGGCTAATCGAGTCGGGCTATGGAAAAGATATAGTGCACATTCACTTGGAAGAAAACAAAATGAAAAGAAAAAAGAGAACAGAACGATAAAATGTACAAGAAGGTACGCCGTAACTTTTGCCGATACAAGGTTACGAAACTTATTGTACATTTTATGTCGGCTTAATCAATCAATCAATCAATCAATCAATTTATTAGTATCGTAGCCTGCGATAGGTTTGCCCCGAGTATCCGAGCAATTAACTATTAGTAACCAAAGGTTAGTAGTGCGGGCGACAACGATCGAAGGTCAAAACGCTTTTGCTCCAACGCTGTGCTTGGAGTAAATTTCACGTGACAGATAGTCAAAACACGCGTGATCAGGTTACGAGAGATAGAAGGTTCAAACGTGCGTGATCAAATTGCGTTATGTGCATTCCATTCATTCTTAGTGGAAGTCCAAATAAATGCTGGCTACATTCTCGACCCCAGTGCTTACGGGTCTGGGAATGTGCGCGTAATTACATACATGCGCATGCGTAATAAAAACCCAGAGATCAGGATTGCGGGCTCCCCTTGTCGCCTGCAATAATAATAATATAATGTATGAAAATAATAATAATTTAAAAGGTTACAAATATATAAGACCATAATAAAAATTAATATATCCGGGAATTTATCTGTAAGAATTACTCAAGTAACACCTTACCTCATCCTACTTACTTAATTAAATGCTATGGAAATCTCACTAGTAGAATATATCGATTATGAATAAAAAATAAGCTAAAGGACCCCAAGACTTCATTTTTTTAAGTAGGTGTGTTAACATAACTATCTTTGTATTTCAAAATATGTAAAAGACGTTCATGTAAAGAAGCCTTAAATGTGTGGTTAGGGAGAACTCAAATACTTTGAGGACTACTCTCCACATTCTTGCGCCCAATCTCGAAAAAGGTCAAGAAGAACAATTATAGATTGAGAGATGTCGCTGTGCTTTAGTATCACATTTCCATGCGACGAAATATTTGTGCCTTTGTTAGTTGCGATATTCAGTGGAAACTAACTTTTTTCTAAACACGTTTCCAATTGCAATTTATAATAAATCTTGATTTTTTACGCTTTCGATACATCGAGCTAAGGAACGGCTAAAAAAACAAAAAAATCATCGCATAAGGTGCGGTTACACGGGACACTTTTTACTGTGGTAAATGACCCTTTTACCACGGTTAGTTGGCGTGGTGTGTGTGACTGGACTTTCCCAAGATAAATTTGCCATGGAAAATATCCATAGTTAACGTCAAAAAGAAACCGCCCATGACATTTAACGTGGTAAACGGGTAGGGTTTTTCGATACCCAAGGCAAGAGAGCCAATCAGGTTTCTTCATTTGACAACAAGTGAACATGAAACCGCCAAAAACTTTCTTTTTTTAAACGGGTTTCTTTAGCGCTGTTGAGAGGATTAAAGGTCAATTTAATGGTCTGTTGGGCTAAATTTAGGAACAATATTTCCCAAAAAAAATATGCTCTATTTTTGGCTTGTAATCGAACAGTGGGATGCAGATGAACTGTAAAATGGAATCTAAGGTCAAGATTAAAAAAAGAAAAAATGCCATGTTCCTTCGCTAAATTACCAGGACCAACATACCAGTTGAAATTTCAGCTAAACTCTTCGTAAATTTTTAACATAACATGAAATACTGCCATCATCGACGGCGATTATCACCGCAATAGCACGAATGAAGCCGTAAAAGCGGCTAAATTAACTTGGGAATTAATTCATGTGTAACCACATGTTACCACGGTAAACTAAACCCACGTTTAAATTTACTACGGCTTCGTTAACGTGGGAAATGCCTTTTATCGTGGTGTGTGTAACCGCACCTATAATCTTTATGACTTTTATAATAGTGTCTCAAGTTTATCATCTCAGCGATTATCATTTCAAAAGCACTTCGTTTTCTTAAGATAACTGCCGAACATCAAGATTGTCAAAGTTATACTGAGTTTCTAAACAAAAACTTCATCCCAACGTATATCGATAACGCTGTATTAGACTTCGCTCAAACTTCACGAACATCGAGGCAGCTATTGGAGGAAAAATCTCCTGCGAATGATTTTGGAAAAACTCCGATTCTCAGTGCCGAGAAATGCAACTGCAAGTAAAATGGTGTTATTTTGTAGCTATAACAACTCCGATGTCTTTGCACCCCTGATCATCACAAATTTTCATCTTTATCTAATACAGCTGTGGTGGTCATTTTTCCAAATCTTTGTTAATGGTGACGTACTTAATGCTCAAACCTGGGAGGTATTTAACCTGAAAAACTCCATCGAGTTACCTTAGGCCTCGAGATCGCTGACACCCCAGACGTCATGAATAGCAACCGGAAGTTCGATGTCTCGCTTTATGGAACGCTTTTACCAGTCTCACACAAAGAATCTGAATGCCTTTGTTTTAACTCCCGCTGTAAGAATTTGTCGAGTCAGAGCAATGAGAGAGAGAAAATATTAGCTTCCTCGCTATTGCCATTATATTGACGTAAGGGACGTTATCGTTGTTGTCACTCAAGGTCTCAAATGAGTGCTCTTAAGATGGATTTCCACTGTTGCGTAATTTTTGCGTGTGTACATATAACAGAGGTATGACAATAAACGGGGTATTATAAACGACGTCGGTTCCTCACTATCAGCCTGTGCGTATTAACTTGGTGTGCATAGTTGGGTATCGGTATTGTTTGGTATATATTCCTAGATGTCCACATTTAAAAGCGGAGCGCTTTTATAAAGTTGGAGTTTGCATTGACTGATTGTCTGCTTTGATTAGGTGTCCATATAGGCGGTGTGTTCACAGTAAGAGGGTCTCCGTATTTACGCAGGGTCTGATTAAGCGTGGCGTGTGTCGCAGAAGTATTTCAACGTTGATATATATAGCGCAAATGTTGTCGTGGTTTTCGGGTTACGATGCTCCCGGATCAGTTCTCTCACACATAATTTTTTCATTAGTGTCCGCATCACCGGAGTGTCCGTTTTTAATGGCTCGCCGGTTCTGAGGCAATTTATGCATTTCATTGTTTTACTAACGTTACGCTAGTGCTTCAGTGAGAAATTATATCCAACAACTTGGTTTATCATGATTTAATGTTGAGGTGTTTCCTTTATTTTAGCTGAAGTTAAGGAAGACCTCGAACAGATGAGAAAAGGAATAGAAGAGTTGATTGACAAGTCGAGTATCTCAAAGACAGAGGAAGAACAAAATGAAGGTCGGTTTTAGACCTAAAAGAAAAAGCTTATTTAAGGTGGTTTATATACAGAATGGTATCATAACCGGTGGGTTTTATGACCCAGTTCCGTTCTTGTTATTCCGACCAGTAACAAAGGTTGCGCCGTGTATTTAACTCTCTGTACGCCGGGAATTGGGGTGGCCTGGGTGGGTATAGATTCAACCTTTGTGGTCTGAAATATTGTTTGGTTTAGCGTGGAAATCGGGAAATGGATAAGCTCTCGAAAAACACGCTTTGAAAACCAAGGAGTCCAAGAAATATTCATTCACTACACTGCTATGATTGATTGAGGATTCTTTTAGAAGTAACCTCTGGTTGCTCGCAAAAGGTAAACCTCAACTTTCTTGCTGCTATGAAATAATGAGGAATGCCTGGGAGCGCGAAACTGTGGAAACTCATTGTCTTTGAGTTATCTGTCTGGACAAGTCTATATAGCGTAACAAACGTTTGTTAAGGCGTTTTGAAACAGTTTTTCTGTTCGTAACTCAATGGTGTATTTTGTTTGCACTCGTTTTAACAGAATATTTATATGCTTTGACTCGCACTTTGTAATTAATCCTATCGGGGTATTGACTTAATTTACCTTCTGCTCTTATTCATATCAACAGATACGTGTATATTTAACAGTTATTCCTCGAGCCCGAATGGGCTCTGAATCAATAGCCCTATTGACTCAGAGGCCATTCGGGCTCGAGGAATAATTGTTTTAGTAAAATCCAACTAGTTGGTTAAAAATATCGAGAATAAAAAACTTTTAGCTAGTTAAAGCTAGACTTTAATCCTTTTTTGCAACCAAAAAGCCTCCGCTTTTCGCTACTAGTGGGCTATAACATATAGCCTAGTAGTAGCTAAACCAATCAGAACGCAGCATTGATAATAGACCACTAGTTGGATTTTACTAAATGTATATATACACAAAACTATTTGTGTTTACTATTGTAAATTAATGATTTTGAGTGGGTAACTGTATATTTATAGGTACTGTCCGCTTACATTATTATCTATGTGTGGCATTCAAGAAAAAAAGCGATTGATGAAAAAAAAAAAGAATGACATAAATGGTACCCTTTAACATACCTGTCTTTTTCCATCGACCTTTTTAAGACTTTTAAAAATTTTTAAAAAGCTGATAACTATTGAATTGAAGGTTGCCAGTATATAGTTTGAAGTAAAATGGACATTACTATGGCAACAATAAACGCAAAACTGAATTGAGTTAAAGACGACTTTGTGCGATAATGACCTGCCATGGAAAACTCGACATAATGAACTTCTAGTGTGGTGTATGGAAAATAACCTCTGTGAATACAAAAAATTATGTGTTTTATTTCAAATAAATTGTACAAATTTCCATCCTCGCATTAGGCATTTCAGGGGGAAGGAGTGAATGTTGTCAACTTCATGTTCTTCTTTGACCATTTATCGGTACTTTCTACCTATAATAACGTATCGATAAACAGGCTGTACGGATTTTCAGAGTTCCTCAGGCCCAGTTTGAACGTTTTGCAGTTCCTTCCCCATTTAGACAGTTTACAGAACGACTGGATGCCATATTTTCCCTTTAATCGGGCGTCTTTGATTATTTTGTTTGTCGGAAGGTGTTTGATATACTGTACATGTTTCCGCGTTTTTCCGTGTCAAACGTTGTCAGTGCAGTGCAGTGCAGTGTAGTGCAGCAAGGAATCCTAATCTCGAGGTTGCTATTGCACATGCATCATTCTCGAGCTCAGTGCTTCCCTCCATGGTCGTCATGTGCAGAAGAGCTCTGGGGTTGAGATTGTAGCCAGCATTAGTTTCTACCTCCACTAAGAATGAATGGTGTGCATAGAACGCAATCTGATTACGGACGTTTGGACCTTCTTTCACTTGTAATTTAATCACGCGCGTTTTGACCTTCTGTCACGTGAAACTTACGCAAAGTACAGCGTTGGAGCGAGGGTGTTTACCTCGATCCTACCCGCACTTCCTAACCTTTTTGTTTTTACTCGTGGCTAATTGTGTTTATGTCCCAATGAATGGGTCTTCATAGTTCAGGTGGTAGAGCACCGTAACGCTAACGTAGAGGCCATTTGTTCGAATTCCGTTGAAGTCCCGAAATTCTTTTTTTTCCGGGTGAATTTGCAATTCAGTGCTTAAATTGCCATTACCACTGCGACGATCATATCGTCATTTTAAATTTGTATTTCTGCCGTTGATATCCTCTTCTTCGGATATTCCAGATCCGAGAAAACCGGACGTAGCCTTTACAACGGCTTCGTTTGAAGGAGAGCAGACAATGCGTAAAGATGTGGAGTGTGAAATACCTGCAGCTGCGGTTGCGAATGGTAAGTGTATAATTTCGTCCTATTTTATTCAGGGAAATGCGTATAACAACAACAACTAATAACTCATTTATCATTATCATACCCATAAATACTCCTCTAAAACTTATCATGGAACCAAACGAGACCATAAGCAATTGAATGACTACAATTAACTGATATTCCCTCACGTATAGAATGTACCTCTCTCATTTTGTCGATTTAGGTTTGGAAACTAGCATCGTTTAACGGTCTTTAACAACGAGACCACTTTGAAATTATTTGATGTGAAAAATGTCATTAACGTTTGTAAACAATCAATTGATAGATATTCGACGACTGATGAATACCCCACCCCCACCCCCTCTATCTTGTTTGAAGCAATGAAGTTAAGGTGCTTCCGTTATTATTGCGGACGCAGTGGCCTACGACAAACATTGTCTGATAACTTTTTCGGTTTAAACCCGACCGCTACGAAACTTTGAGAAAATCTGCAGCCATCTTTGAGGAAAGTTCAAGAAAGTACGTAAAATTGAAGCGCAAGTGGACCCCACTTTATCAATTTTGCCTTTAATTTCTACTATCAGGTTTTTAATGATATTTTTATTTTAGCAAATATTGAATGAGGCTGAGTATGACCTGAAGATTTATGCAGATCGAGGAGGATGTTATCCGCCGAGTTAAGGTGGCTCGGTAGGGATTTTGAGGGCCAACGCCTCCCAAGTTTTAGCATAAACTACGTCGTCTCTAACAAAGATTTGGAATAACTCGTCCAAGACGTTGAAATGATGGATCAAGCGATAGCAGACTATAAGCAATTAGATCAGTGATCAAAAGTAACTCGGATTCCCTTTCGTAGTGAATATTTCACTCTGCCGGATTAGTTTTGTACATTTTTAGTTTGAGATGTGTCGACGTCGTTTTAGAAGTGACATATTGTGAATAATCATTAGATTGATATCCGGCCCTATGATGAACCTTTCTTATAGGCAATTAATTAATTGGGAATTGACAGCCGGGTTGGCCCTCTTTTCCAATTTGGCTCGGTGTTTTATGAAGATGAATTTCAGCCTGATATTACATGAGGCAAGCTAGCCTGGCGGGACAAGCCAAGTTTTGGCGCAAAGGTTTTAACATTGGACCCAAGCCCCTGTATTTAGGCTCTATAAGTGACACAATCCTAGATGTCTCTATAGTCTTTTGTTTTTGTTTTTAGAGCCGGTCTGAACGTTTTGTAGTTTCTTTACCATTCAGGCAGTTTTCAGAACAGAAGGACTGGATGCCTTATTTTCCCGTTTTGTTTTGTTTGTTGGATGGCGTATGATGAACATGTTTTCCTCGTTTTTTGTCAAAAAGGGATTTTGTGTACCGGTATATTGAAAGTGTGGTGTTTAGAGAATAACCTATGTGAGAAATACGCTTTTACTTGGAATCTTCCAGCCCTTAACACTTCTCCAAGTAATTGCATAACTCAAAATTAGGCGCTGAGCCGTTTTACGTCAATTTGATTTAAAATAATCAATAGTAATGTGCTTCTGATTTTAAGCTCTTCGCAAATATAGACTTGAAACGAAACAGCTACTGGGTAGCTAGGAACACAAGTATGTTCGCTGCAACAGCGCTTCGAGTTTTGGGTCGGATCTGAAATAAAGTAGGAAAAATCAGATATTGTGGTTTGAAAAGCTTTCAAGTTGCAAGAAGCACGCTGCACAATCGCACGGTAATTTTTAGGGAGTTATTATAACTCCAAAAATGGAGTAAAAATTTTAGGTACAGGATAACCCCTTTTTTGGGGTTATTTTAACTCCTAATTTAACTCCGAATTTGGGGTCATTTTTACTCCTGAAAAAGAGTTCTTTTTACTCCCAGTCTTGGAGTTAAAATTACTCCGAAATGGGGTTACTTGTACTCCTTACAGGGGTTGTTTTTACTCTTTTTGGAGTTAATTTAACTCTGAAAGTGGAGTAAAAATTTTAGGTACAGGATAACTCCTTTTTTGGGGTTATTTTAACTCCTCAATATCTGGGGTCACTTTTACTCCTGAAAAAGAGTTCTTTAAACTCCTTTTTGGAGTTAAAATAACTCCACGAAAAATAACTCCGCTGTAAGGAGTTAAATTAGCCCCACTAGAGGAGTTATTATAACTCCCTGAAAATTACAGTGCGGTTAATGGTATTCTGGTAAATTTTGCGCGATCATGACCTTCCATGAAAAACTCGACATCAAGAACTTAAAGTTTTGTGTTTGGCAAGCAACCTCTATGAGAATAAAAACATTCGGTTTGTTAGAATTGAAATAAATCTCAGATAAATTTCAAGCCTTGCATTGGTATTGGTGGAGGAGGAGATGAATTCTTTAGTAATTCAGTTTTCTTCTTTGACCAATCATCGGTGCTTTCTATCTGTAATGACGTTTCAGTGAACAATCTGTACGGATTTGCGAAATTGCTCAAGCCCAGTTTGAACTTTTCTGCACTTTCTCCACCATTCACACAGTTTGCAGAACAGAATGACTTCTTGATGCTATATTTTCCCATTTATTGTGTGTCTTTCATTGCTTTGTCTGTTGGAAGGCGTTTGATAAACATGTGTCAAAAGAGGGACAGTCTAGATAATTGTGTTCATGTTTCTCCGAGAATTCTAGATGGTGGAATAAAAGTTGTCGCTGCCCCAACGCCTTCGTCGGAAGTAGAGGATACGCAGATGCATAAGGATGTGGGGGGTGAAATACTTGCAGGTGCAGCTGCACCCGGTGAGTGTGCAAGTTGTCGTATTTCTTATTTTTTCTTATTTGTAACATGGTCGTACTTATAATAACTCGTCCAAGATGTTGAAATCATTGATCAAACGGTAGCAGACTATAAGCAATTAAATCAGTGATCAAAAGTTACTCGTATTCCCTTTCGTACTGAATCCTCCACTCGGATTAGTTTCGCACATTTTAAGTTTGAGATGTGTCGACATCGTTTTAGAGGTGACATATTGTGAATAATCATTTGATTGATATCCGGCCATTGACAGCCGGGTGGGCCCGCTTTGCTAATTTACCGCGTTTTTTTATGGAGGTGAATTTCATTCCGGTATCACATGAGGCGAGCTAGCTTGGAACAAGCCACAATCAGGCACAAAAGTAGTTGACACTTAAAACGGGTGCTTTTATCAGACTTTTAATTCATTTATTATTTCATTCCTTTTAAACGCCGTAAATCCCCTCACCCCCGGATTTAATGTTGTCTGAAGTAAAAGAAAGGCATGAGGGTCCAAAATACAACATTGATTTTGGGGGGAAGGAGTTGGGGTAGACATGGGAAGGGGATAGCTAACTTCGACACTTCGCACTTGACATTTTACCGACTTCCTAAGCGTGAAACTTGCCCGTTTTGTCGGAGAAAATAAAGTGATTTCTTGCGTGGAGGAAAAAATCTTCGATGCCCAAGGTGACGCTTATTTATCTGACGCATTGAGTTTGACTTCACCTTCACAGCATATAGCACGCCCATGACCAGCGTCGAAGAGAAAATAAAGCGTGGCTTCTTGCGTAACGAAAACGTTTTTTCGACGCAACAGGTTACGCTTATGTTTCTGACCCAACAGGTCACACTTCACTTTCATGCCATGTGGCACGTAGCCTGAGTATCAGGCCTTCCTAAGGGGCTAGGGGAGAGGAGATTTTTCGCTTCCATCTTTCCTCTTTTCCCCAGAAACGCCTGATACTCAGGCTATGTGGCACGCCGATGACCACAATTGCCTTTTTGGCAAATTTCTTTTTACTAGAAAAAAATATATAGATGAAATGACAATCAACGACCAGCGCGTAATAGACTCTGCTTGTTTGGAAAATGGCGTTCAGAATTAACGCTTTTCTTACGCACAATATCATGGACATTATAGACGTACGAAACGCCCGCATAGTGTTTCGGGAAATTGTAAACACATTAAACCTCTTAGCTCTATAGTTTTTTATCTGCAGTTTGAAGTCAAAATGCTCAAATGCTATGCTAACACATTTGTGAAAGTTGACGCACAAATGGTGTAATTGGTGTACCGAGAGACTTATTTTTAAAGACCCGTTATAAAAGTAAAGCCGTTCACCTTTTTTCATTTACTACAGTTAAAATGAGATGGTTATTGAAGTCCATGATTTCTAGAGAGCAGAAATAGTTGTGTGCTATGTTAGTTTCTATTTTCTGACGATGTACCATAAAGCCACGGTCTACCATCCGCAACAGTAAGAAGTATGAAGTATCATTGTATTTTTCTCATGGGATTTATGTTTAATTTATTTTCTTACTTTTCCTTCTTGGTTGTAAACTTGTTTATTTCGGAAGAGCCTTAGAGATGAGGGTATTGTAAGTTTTAGTAAATACGAAGAACCCATAATGTACTTTAGGAATTTAATCCGACTTAGCACTTTTCTTGGTCACTTTTTTCTTACCCCGTCCTTGTGACCCCATTCTACATGTTCTAGGAACTTTATGGAAAATGCAACCCCATTATAGTCAATCCAGTAGTGAAAATGTGACCCCATTCAGCGGCACATCTCCATTAGCCTACTACTTGGAAGAGCCCCCCGGCTGTCATATGATATTCCTATATTTTTTACTTTGGGTGAGCCCACTAATGCTTATTAAACGTGCTAATTAATATTGTTGGGGGACGTTTAGCTCGCTTGGCCAATTAACGGAGGTACCAAGACTCTATTATTTTACTTCGCAAACTTTTATTCTTCCTGCGGCTTCAACAGCTTCTTTACTTCTACAATGCTTCTACAATGCTTCTACTACTAGCAAACCCATCACCAATGAGTTAAATAATAAAACTGTAGACGTGTTTGGGTTTGCTGACCGTGAGAACTTTCCATTGGATATCCTGTCGCTTTACAAGGGAAGAATAGAATAGTCTACACTGTAGTAATTGGCAAGTACCAAAGAACCAATTAAATGCTAGCGCTAAAACTTCACACAAGGACCAAGTATACAAAACGGGAACTTCAGTGTTATTAAAACTCAAGATCAGCTTTTGTCCCCGAACATGCGTACTTCAAAGAACTACAATTAAGTTTAATAAATCCTTCAAGTAGACGATACTACTCAAAAACTCAGGAACTAACCGTGTGGGCTATACATTTAATTTCCTTAGACTATGAACTGTTTACTAAGAAACTAGCACGTACCACAAAATCAGTAATTATTCTGATGCCCTAAACATAGGAAAAACCTTTAAAGTACCACAACCCCAAAATAAAACTGACAGCATTGACTCCGTAACACGTGCTAATTTATATCAATATCCTAATGCCCATCGTTATTTCTCCACAGAATATTCACCAGAGCAGCTTAATTACTTGAGGATGTGTTTGATTGTATTTGATGTTGTGGCCAAGGGACTGAGAATAATCTTTAAAAGGGAATGGGATATTCGCTTTAAGAAAACGCTTGGAAAATGGATGGATAAACCTACGAATGGAAGAGACTTCTGCTCTATGGAATCTCCGAGAAACCAACAAATGCGTGCCCGTCTGCTAGCTACAATGATAAACGGCAATACTGAAGAATGGGATCTTCTCATGCTCTTCTATGCTATCCTTTACTCAGAGAGTCTTGGACGCGGAATTAGTGCAGAAGTCCGTTCAGCAGTGGATGATCTCAGAAATCTTCGCAACGAACTTGCTCACTCTGCCCAGGCCCGGGTCTCAGATTCAGACTTCTTTTCTCTCTTCAACAGAGTTATTCGTGCTTTTCAGTCACTCGGTCTCTCTCCTCTTCCGCTAAGAGGCGTGGTAGAAGAGGACCTTGCAGGTAAAAGTTGTTTGAGCTTTCATAGAGCCCTTTCACTCCGGCAGTCAATATGGAGAGGAGGGGGAATGTGTTGTTCTAACTTCGGAGTCTGTAGATAAAATCGTTTGATGTGGTCATGTAAATTAACTGAAGCACTACTTGCATACGGTCCTTTCGGTTTTTATAATTTTACAAAATCAAATTTCGAATTTTTCTCAAATTTTCACAAGGGCCACTGTTAGGAATGAAAGTATTATTAGGAGGTTTATTTTTCTTTTTTGATATAATCAGTGCAATGTAAAACCGTTTACAGCATTTTGTGATTTATATCCTTTACCATAATTTACAAAGAGGATTGCAGTTTCATTTTGTCAAGGTCGGGAACAAGATTAGTATATAATACTATTGTTTTTCGTTTCGTTCGTAAATGATTATGCTTGCCTAAATGAACATAAACTACAAATACAAAAGAAAATAAACAAACAAACATAAATAGCTTGTAAAAAGGAAAAAAAACTCATTACAAATCAGCACATAACAAAAACGCAAGGAAGTAAAATTCCTCTTTCCCGAAGAAATCCCTCTGAATGTTTAGTTTTATAGTTAGAAGTGTAAGAAAACTGTCGAAAGAGTAGCGATTCGTTATTAGTCCTTCCTTATATTATTGTCGAAACCTCCATGTACAATCGTACTGTTTGATAATGCGAGTTTCTTCAATTTTCTTGGTTCACCAATTCTTCCAAAAGGCTATAGCTAAGGAACAGAGTAAAAACAGTGATTTAGGGCTGTGTATTATACGTCCCGAATCGCCGACTGGGCACTTTCTTTTGCGTAATGTTCATAACTATTTCTCTTTTTTCTCATTGACGTAGATCTAACGACTAATTCTTCATAACCAGCCAGCTTTGGCCATAATTTTTTAAATTTTGCTTTCGTATTATATGAAGAATTACGCAATGCAAGGAGGGTGCTATCCGCTTGGGCTTCCTCGATTTCAATAATTCTTCATATCATGCGAAAGCCTTGTTCTTCGTTTCTTCGTTTCTCTCCACAGAATGTTCAACAGAACAACTCAACTACTTCAAGATGTGTTACCTCGTCTCTGATGTTGTGACCAAGGGACTGAGAATGTTGTTTAAAAGGGAGTGGGATTTTCGCTATGAGAAAACGCTTGGAGAATGGACGGATAAACCTAAAAATGGAAGAGACTTCTACTCGATGGAACTTCCAAGGAGCCGTAAAACGCGTGCCCATGTGCTAGCTACAATGACAAACGGCAATACTGAAGAATGGGACATCACCATGCTCTGTTATGCCATTATGTATTCCGACAGTATTGGCTCTTCGTTAAGTCCAGCTGTTAGGTCACAAGTGGATGTTTTGAGAAACGTTCGCAATGAGACAATGAACAGCTCACGGGCTAGCCTGTCAGTGGCAGACCTTCAAGACATCGTTCAAAAAGTTCACTTCGCTTTTAGATGTCTTGGTCTTTCGACACAACTAGTCCAAGACCTTGAGAAGCAAACGTTCCAATTTGAGCCGACAGAGGGAAGTTACGATGAAAAACAGCAATTGGAAAAACAGGTGGAAGATCTTGAATTCGAGGAGCAAAAAGATGTTTCCTCATTTTGCCGGCTGCCATTAAAACCTCCACTGGACATTATAGGTCGAGAAAGTGATAAAGAGAAAATTGTTCAAGAACTTCAGAAGCTGAAGAAGAACAATGAAGTCGGCCTAAGTTGTCTAATCATATCAGGAAGGCCTGGAAGTGGGAAGTCGCAGCTTGCAAGACAGGTAGCTGAGAGTTTTTACTACGATGCTACAAAAATCACCGACGTCCACGCATTTGTTATGACGCTGAATGCTGAAAGTTCTGACAGCCTTTTGGAATCATTCACCTCATTTGCCAAACAGATGAAATGCTCAGAAATTGAAGTTAACAAGGTCCTTGTATCCGAGGACGAAACGTCCGATGAGAAAATAATCAGGCTAAAGAATCTGATCCAGGAAAGAATCCATCTTTACGCGACATGGCTCTTGGTCATCGATAATGTAACCGGTGTCCGTAACATTCTCATGTCATTGCCAGGGGCTGGAAATGCATTGTGGAAAACGGGACAAATGCTAATCACAACCCGTGACACCGTCGCTGAACTGCCCGAGGATACTTTCACGTCTCACATCTCAATAAATCAAGGAATGGAGCCCAATGATGCTGTATCTTTAATGGCCTCGGTCTCCGGTACTGGTGACAAAGAAATGATTGCAAAAGTGGCAAAGGAACTGGATTTTCAGCCCCTTGCTTTGGTGAATGCTGCGACGTGCGTCAAACACGATTGTCAGAGCAATGAAGACCCCAATCTTGCCTGGACAGAGATCCTCAATGCACTGAAAGCAGACAAGGAACAATCCGTTTTTGCTGATGTTTCTACACCCGAGTCGAGTATCGTCAAATCCACAGATGTAGTAATACGTCTAGCGGTTGAAGAACACATCAAAAACGATGTCATAAAGCTTGTCTTCACCTTCCTGTCCTTGTTCAAACGAAAAGTGTTTGATTTACATGCGTTGATCACTTACGTTCAGAATGTACTAGAAGAACGCCAGGATAAAGAAGAGATTAGGAAGAAGAGTGAGTCCCAAATTAAAGCCTGCCCACTACTGTTGCTTGAAGAAGAGGCAAATAACGTTAAGATTGGTGTTCACCAAGTTGTGTTTAATAGTATTAAGTCCACACTCAAAAAGCGTTCGATTCCTGATAGTCAGATTCGTGCTGCTGTTAAGTTATCTTACCAAATGGAAATTGATCCTTTTGAGGAGAGTTCAGACACGTTAGAACTCGTTGACGATGAACGCTTCATTCCATTTTTTTAAAGTTACTTATCTGTAATTGAGGGTGCTCGTGTAACTTGAGGTTGGGACAAATGGCTGGAATTATCGTTAGTATCACAATGTTTAGACGAGAAGTACTGCTGAGATCATGTATATATTAGCGGCCATTTCTAAGGAGTAGCCCTACGGAACCTCCAGTCATCATCATGACCAGAATCCCTACGGCCATTTCGCGGGTCTTTTTCCCTGGCCATCATTAGGGCTAGTGCAAATAGGACCTTATTTCCTGACTGCGGTCAAGATAGTGTGACTTCCAAAAAAAGCTTAGCAAAATAATCACTAAGCCCCCCAATTTCACTGTGTACAGACTGATTATTGACCAATGTGCGGCTGATTTACTAAACTTTTTAGAATTTAGGAAGTTTAGTTTTAAAAATTTCAAATATTGGAAAACCTGCGGGCTTGTTGTGAAATTTGTTTTTGCGCGAGGAATATTTTCCAAAAAATGATATTCGTTATTTTGATAAAAGTACAACTGTTCCTTACATCCTTGCGCGTCGTCCTTCCACATAATAGCTGATAAAATGATACTCTATGTATATAAAAAAAAAAAAACGCCTCAGACATTTGGCCACAGTGAATTTAAAACCTTTATTTCCAGACAGTAAAGGAAATTGTAATGGAGATAGCAGTGTACAGGATACAATATATGCTAGCTGGTGTCCCCCCTAACTCCTAGGATGGCCACTAATGATTACATTAAACATGTTTCGTTGCGTTTGGTTCTTTTTGCCGTTCTAGCTTAAAAATCTCCGCTTTTGTAGTGGAAAAGGGGTTTGTATTCTACTAACTATTTTGTAATCTTTTGGTTTATGGGTTTTAGGACCCAGGTACGCACGGCTGGAGAGCTTTAGGATACTTAAAAAAGTGAAACTTTTCCTAGCAGTTTAGTTACACTTGCCTTCATTTACCTTAAATATTCAAAAACATATTGAAGGATATCTTCACCTGTAGTTGCGTGTTTGCGGGCAGTTCTGGGGACTTTGTGTGTACGCTGTGTTATGCGTGCATAAATTAAAATATATATTTTTTCAGTTAATGAAATATTCTCATTAAGCATTTTTGTTTTTGTTTCTCAATGACTTCTGAGAAGTCAAAAATTTCAGTCATTTTATACATGAGTTAACGTCTTATTCGACGTGGCAGTGTCACTTGAAGTTAGTATTAATAGGTAGGTACTTTTTAACCATTTATATGTATAGGATGTAATCGTAGGTTTTTATTCACAAGACATGTATTGTAATCATCATTGTCCGGTAAATCTCAAAGAGCAAAGGCTTTTTGAAGCAATTATTCCTCCTCCCGACAATTACCAGAGCAACAAAAAAAGTGGGAATAAATCGGAAAAGGAAAAAAATTGTCCCAGAAAATTTTATTGTTTGCAGTAGGAAAGTAAATAGGAGAATATTATTGATAATAGCCTATAGAGCACAGTAACTTACATTTATTATAGGACATGAGTCAATGTCTGATTCTCTCTGGAACAGTTGAAATTAGTATTGTTAGACTTGAAAATTGTAGATTATTTTATTGCTTATTATCACTAAATAGTAAAGGCTAATATTAAAAAGGAAAAGTTTTTGTTAGTTTAATAGGAAAGTAAATAACCAAATACAAAACATCATAGGCTTGACTAGAGTACATTAAATTAGATATCTAGCTTCCTTATATGTTCAGTTGTAACTGTCAGTACGAATCGTTCTTGTAGTAAGAATTCGTTGATTGGCGAGCATGTAGTAGTATTTAGTTTAGTGTGTCAGTATATTACGTCACAGGAGGCGAAGAGGAGATTAATTTGCTAGGCGTATTTGACTTAGTGCGATTTATAAAGATCTGGCTGAATCAGTGGAAATATTTTTCTTTTAGCTGCCTAAAGTAGTGACAGCGGACGTTTAAGAGAACATTTTGAGGCTTGTTTCCGCGAAAAACCTACATTTTCAAGCTCGGTATTTTCACTTAGGGGGCGCCAAACTTCACTTCATTGACCGAAACAAGTACAGCCACTTCTGATAAGCTGAAAAGAAAGCGTTTTTGTAACAAACTTGACATTAAATTTTGATCGTAGTAGCACTTTAACAGGGGAAATTTAACCAAGGAAAAATGAACCAGAAGCGTCTACCAATTGCAGAATTAAAAAGAAGGTAGAAATGAAACGGTCCCCAATGGCAGTGCTTATTTAACTCAGTCGTGAAAGAGTCATCTGCTCCGTGACTCGAGCTCTCAGGCAGGACAAAATGTATTTAGCTCAAAAAGTGCACCAAAAAGATGAAGGAGGCTCCGGGTGAGTGGAAAAACGAGAAATAAGATTGTTGTCTTCCCGTCTTACTATTTAAATTTTCTTGCGAAAATTCCATTTGTTTTACAGGACAATTGGTATAAAACCCCCGATAAGCAGGATGGAAAGACTTTTTCCAGAAAACATTGATTTTAGCTTAGTGGGTAGTACTTAAGATCTCAGGACCAAGCTGCTTCGTTCGGTTACTTGAAAATGTCTTCGTCGAATGTTTTTGCCCGCGCAGCAAATTAAACTTCTCTTAGCTATTGCATGCATTAATTTGTTAGAAAGATTTCACATATTATGATGGAAGCTTATCAATGCGACCGTCAAGGACCGTGAATAACTGGCCTCAAAATAACCGAAGCAAGGTGGTCTTAGTTACCTTTAATTCCCAAAAGTGACGAACACAAAGTTTCTCTTAACAATGTCAAAAAATAATCAAGACGAGGTTATGAGAATCAATAAAATGATCGCCTGAGGGAAGAGGCTTTGATCGTTAGTTAAATTATTTCAACTACTTTTCTAAGAGCTTCTAAGGAAATGTATAGAGATCGGTCTGGAGAATTTGTATGTCGATATTGGGGGCTTAGAGGGTTAAGGCGGGGTTTGATTTCTATTACTTGCTATCTTTTGAAAATTTTAAGTATTAGTACCGGCATTTTCATTATATGGAATTCGTATTTTAATGATAGCCTCCCTCGTTCGTAAATGCAGGGTTCGTACAGAGTCTTGAATTCTGGAATATAGAGATTAAGCCTGGCAAAAATGGTAAAAAGTCTTGAGTCTTCTTTTTTAAGCTAAAGCGAGTGCTTTATAAGTTTTTTTTTTCGTTTTGGTCAAATCTTATTCAATCTCGCAGATATGTTTGCAATGCACCACGAAAAAAACTTTGTTCCTGCGTCTTTTAAGGTCTCTATCACGGATCACCTATTTGATAACCTTAAGTCTGGAAAAAGAAATTATTGTTTTGGAAAAAAAAGTCTGCACTAAGTCTTGAATTTTGGATCCAAAACTCTGTACGAACCCAGTAATAACACATTTTAAGGGGCTTCGTTTGCGCGGTGTGGGAAGGGCATAAAACCTCCCTTAAGCGCTTACGTGGTAGTTAGAATAATTGCCAAAGAGGCAACCGAGCTAAGAAGCGAGGTAGACTCGGCGGCAGATTATAACGCCGCGCAATGTGGGCAAAACCCCTCAAATTCTGCGTAACCCTCTAAAATTTGCATTTTGACCATATTTGGGTGTAAGTAAGACCCCATATTTGAGCAGTGACGTCATGGTCTTGTATTTATAACTCGCGGTTTGAAATTGCGTGGTCCAGTGTGCAGCTGTTCGTTGTCCATGGGAGAAGGTCGATGACCTAGCAGGTGAGAAAGTTTTAATACGATTTCTAGTTTGAAAAGGCTATTAGTGGTTGGGTTTGCTTTATAAATTGCGTTTGAAGCAGCAGCTGATCAAGGAATAGGGTTTTACGCTCAAATTTTTGTCAGAACCAGCTTGTTCTTCGCAGGCTTACATTCGAGCCAGCGTGTTTGCTTTACACATTCTCTATTCAGAACCAGGGTTTGCAGTGCTCTCTTTTCCTTAAAAGCGGTAGCTGATCAAGGAATAGGAATATACGCTCAAATTTTTATTAGAACCAGCGTGTTCTTCGTAGCTTGATTCGCATTGAACCAGCGTGTTCGCACCTGTGTGTTTGCCTGTCAATTTCGAACGAGGTGTTCTTTCGTCGACTGAGACGTTCTGAAGACTTACGAGGAAAGAAGCGAAGTGATTTATTTTTACATCTTTTAGCAGAAAAAAATCCTTAAACGCCAGCTTTGCGTATTAAATCAAGACAAACACCTGGTTTCCATTGCTTGATCACTGCGAGCGTTAAGGCGCATACCAACTTTGTCATGTTTCATGTTTACTGCTTCATGCTGATTGTATCACTCATTATTTGTGAAAGCAGTTGCTCCATAACTAAACCTCCGCGTTCTTGTTTAAGTGACGATTTACAATTACACAAAATTAGATGTTGTGGCCCGTGCTTATAAACGGTCACCTATTACAAACGGAAATATTTGTCTAGAAGAATTCCGTATGCTTCAAATGGTAGTTTTAATCCTTACATAATAACAAACGAGGAAGGACATTTGGTCAATGGAAATCCAGCATTGTCAAAGGATTCAAACCCCCCTAAATCTTCCCAAACCAAACCACATTTACAAGAACGTTTTGGTAAAGAAATATCGCAGTCATTGCCTCGTTCATTCCTCCCCGTTGAGCAAATTAATGCATTTCAAGAATTACTGCCTTGATTTTCCAGGAAAATTCTCATGTGCAATTGATTGTTTTATGGAGTTAAGCTGTTACATTTTTAAAGATGCTATTGAGTCTGTGGAACGTAATGAATTTTTTGAAATGTTATACACAGCATGTGTGCGAGCAAATAGTGGTGAAATCCTTTCCAACCAGTTACATTCAGTCCGAGAACCCATTTGGGTCTGGATGAGACAGCACTGTGCCTCTTTTACAGGTATGTCAGATAATGCTGTGTTCAGTGACATATTCCAAATCAATACATTTGGAGAATTAACGTTTGGTTTAAAATCATTATTTCTTATTTAACATACCAATCATTCCATTTGTTCAGAGTGTAACCAGGAAATCACCAAATCCACAGATGTTTTTGTCTTGTATATTACCTATCGCCATATAAATCAGAATGGTTTTGAAAGTTCTGTATCAGAAGCTACGCCGCCAAACATCAATAGACTTTTTTGCGTTTACTGCCAAAATCATTCTGGAAGTGTTGCTTCACTTCGACACTTTGTGTGCATTCCAACCTTTTTAATGATAGAATTGTCACCTGATTGTATAACTCAAATGTTTTTTCCACATGATATGGAAACCTTAGGAGTTTCATACTGCCTCAAAGGAATTATTAGGTGTTTAAATAGACATTTTACTGTTGCCTTAAAAAGTGAGAGCGGTTGGATCTATATTGATGATTTGTGTGTTTCTGTAAGGCGTTTCTTATCCTTTCAAGAAGTTTTGTATAGTTATCCGGATGGCTAGTTTTTTGCCATATTTCAAAAGTCTGAGTCGGTAGACATCAATTAACATGAATCTGAAAATCAGACCTGTAATAGCTTCACCGTAAATCCAGTTGTTTGCAAATCAGATTCAAAAGACTCTTGCAGTTCGAAAGAAGTGAAGTTAGACCAAAAAGTCACAAGTTATAAAAAGGATAACAGAGTCAAATGTAATAACCATATGAAGTGTTACAGAAAACAGCCAGAAGTCAAGGCAAAAAATAATGCATACATGCAGAAGTATAGAGCTAAAACTTATTCTGAACTTAACTTAAACGAAAGGGGCAAATTAGAAATACGTAAAAGAAATGAAAACCAAAGAAGTGATTTAGTAATTAAATTTACATTGAAGAGGAAAAGTCAAAGCATTAACTCCTCAAGTGATACATATTATGCAGATGAAAACATTAAACGACCTAAACAGGAAATAAGAAAAAGGTCTTCACAAACATCTAGTGAAGTGAAGGAAAGAAAAAAGTTGTACATGCGGGCATACAGGCTGAAGAAAAAAAATTCAGATAGTATTGAAATGACTGAAGGAGTAACAAGTCTGAAAAATAGAGTTTCTAGCCAGGAAATGTATTTATCTGAGTTTAAAATAAGTAACTGTGGAGAGCTTCACCAACAAGAGTGGGCAAAACTGAACATGCAAAAGTTTCATGACTCGATTAAGTTAAGAATTTCTTTATGTCAAGATAGATAGCATGTGTTATTGTGCTAACTATAATGATGATAATAGGGTTATTGTTGCTGTCACTGTAAGCGCATTGATGATCATACATCCTGAATTTGTTTGCTTTTCTTTCGTTTAGTAAACAAGTATGGGTACATCCAAAAATATCCCCCCCGTCAAAACCGCTGCAAGGTCCAGACATGATTGGTTTGACTTTCACCTGACAGTTTCACCGACTAAAGTGCAAAGAGTAGTTGGATTTGACAAAACAAAACATCCCAAGATCAAGCACTTCCAAGAAACCACGTCTCCCCTCTTGTTAAAGAACCTTCTTATACCAGATGATGAAGACAACGACTGGCTTTTCAACCAGCAATACCATTCTCCTATGTACCAAATTTTGTCAAGTCAGAACGTTCCGAATCAACATCACAGGAAGCGTCTGATGTCTCTTTACGAGAACTGAAAGAAATGGCGCCCAATTAGAAAGTCAACGTCCATGCAACTCTGTCAGTGGGAGCCCAGGAGCCAAACAAGATAGAAACCAAATCCAGTCAATCTTTATCTGTCAAAGAAGACTGCATATTGGAAGACAAAACGGGCACAATGGAACGCCACATATGGGAACTGTTATTTACACAACTGGAAAGCAACAAGGCCTATTACTTTCAAAACCTCACACTACGGTATTATCAAGGATCAAAATTCCTTAGCACCAACAGGAATACAACTTACAGTGAGGAAACTACAACTCTCAAAAAATTAGTGAGCCCAGAAATATTGACAAATCCAGAAAGAGAGATCATTGTAAGTCAACTAAAATATGTTGCCTGCAGTTTAAGCATTTTTAGTCCATGCCAACTTTGCAAAAAACGAATTGGGGATGAGTCGGGCGAGTCAGTGAGATGCCAAAACTGCAAAGTAAGACAAAGGATCATCAACTGCAGGCGGGAAGGCTCTGTCAAGCTGTGTATTCAACACAATGAATCGGAATTGTGGCTCACTGCATTTACAATTGAAATCGAAAACCTTCTGAAGAATACAACAGCAAGTATGAGCAGCACCATAGATGAAATAGAAGATGCCCTTATGAGCCTAAAGGATGTCAAATTGAAATACAACTCCCAACGGAACATTGTCAAAGAAGTACTAAACTTGTAATTTCCACAGGAAGTACTGTGGTACTAAACAAATCAACCATTTTGTGGACAAAGTTAAAGAATTCAAAAAAATGACATGTGAACTCTAGTGAAACAAAGTGAAAAAGAAACTGTTATTTAAGTTCGTGAAAAGACCAATACAATCAAAGCGTTCATAGTTTTGTTACCTACATTTTTTGCTATCTATAAGAACGTTATAAAACTTTTATATTTATTACTGAGACGTGCTACGAATTTAAAAAAATTCGTTTGTGCAAATTCAATTGTTGTATTTGTTGTTTCATACCCTGAAAGAAAACAGCCATATAGGCACTTAATACATTGATTTCAATAATTTCAAACAGAGCACTGCTGAAGTGTAGACAGTAGACATAGCTTGTTATTAACTTGTTCAAGTTCAATTTTCAAGGATTGGTTACCTAACGTTTATCGTTCAAATAAAATGAAATTTGCAGTGAAGATTTCGCTACCAAAGACGCTTTAAGCTTCTGTGACCAGGTTACCTAGAATGTACCAAAGTTGTTGTTTCAAACCCATCAGGGGGTTACTCAACCAATATTTAGGTATAGGTGAACCGCCGAGGTTTGAAACCCTGACCCTGTTTAGGACAAAAATATCCTTAAATACATACCCTCTTAGGTCAACAACGCCAATTATATACTCCGTTTAGGATAAACGAAAAAAGCGCCGTCGTGTTTAAAGCTATTTATGAATTTATTGGCAATTACTGTAGAGTAAAAACACAATAGGGGACGGAGAGGTCAAAAACCATACCCTGTCCAGCGGCACATTCCCGTATAGGCAATATAAGGGCGTACCACCCCACCCTTTTACAGTCCCTTTACAATCTCCTGTATTAATTCTTATTTTGGCTTTATTAATAATAGACAAATCAATTTAAAACCCCTAAAATTGTCCACCGATTCACGATGGACCGTTAGGCCCATCCCACAAAAGGTTATCGAATTCGCCTCGTTGGCGTTAAAAAAAAGGAAAATCTTGATGTGTGGCCATTATCTGTAGAAAACGAAGCGCTTTTGACTATGCAATTTCAATCTTTTTAAAAACGTTTGTGAAAGATCGTGGAGATAGCTTGCTAGAAAGAAGGATTTGATTAGTAGGTATCGAGGCGCTTTTGTTAGAGGTTTTGTAAACATTTCCGTCTACTTTAACAAATTAGCGAATAATTTTTATACCTGCCGATACATTTTTTTTAAAAATCAAGTTTCTTCTCGTAATTCAAACTGAGAATTAGTCAGTCAGCTTCTTCATTTTCAGACACATTGCTGATGCTATCTGCCATGCACTGTTCTTCAGTGGACATAATTCTAGAAAGTTACGCGGAAGTTTATTCTAATCAATTCACGACTGGAAATAGCCCATTCCAGCTAGTACAGTGTCCAACAATTAAAAACTACAAATATGTAAATCAACATATTATACCCTTTCCTAATAACCAGAAACTCATCACATGCTAGGCAACCACTGTCTCATGTGAATGATACTGGAATATTACGCCGACTTTAGATTAATATTCAGGTCTTCAAAATAATAAAAAAACATGGAAACGTCTTTAAAACTGGCTTTGCCAAAATTTTCTCTTGCTGCCCAAATAATCTGAGTTCCCCAAAATTTGGGTGGGGGGGAGGTGGGCTGCAGTCCCCTCGCCCTCCACCGGCCCGTACGCCTATGTATGTAGTGGCATTCCGCTGGTTCTCTACGCCTTGATATCCTCACAAGATGACGTAGTAAGTCGCTTGCTACAGAGGAGTTGTTCACCAGAGGAGAGATTTGAACACTTGAAGAAGATTAAAGTTGTCCCAGAGAAGAAAAAAAAAAACTTCTGCCTAGATGTTTGGTTTGATAGGAGCAGAACACCCTCGTGAGCCTGGCTCTTTTCAAAGGCTGGTTTTCACCGTCTGGAGCCGCAAAAGTATTTCAATCTGCACGTCAATCGAAGGTCAGTTGATTGGTCAAGTCTTGGAACTAACCAATCCCTCCCTATTAGTTCAAAATATCACTGCTCAGGGTATCGGCTGGTACACCTTTCTGTCACTCATTCGCAAGTACTGCAAAGGAAATTAAAGGAGGTGGAACAACGCTTTAGCCAAGTCTTCCACAGTGCTCGCAATCAGTGCATTGACTTCTTTCTGAACTTCTTGAAAGAGACCTTCAAGATGTTTCTGAGTAGGAATGCATTAAAAGTCATCACAGACCAGCAAGAAGAGGAAAACATCATGCAGCTTCTTGAGTGGCTTGACAAGGATCAAGTGGATGAAGAACGAATTATAGCATGCATTGATGTATTTAATATGGTTGGGAAGTTACTTGCCAAGATGATGAGTAGGAGGAACTTTAAATCAAATTAAGTACGATTTGCTAAAGAATAAATGTGAAGATAAGGGTGATCAACAGCGACTCAGTGATCGAATACCTAACTTCCCTGGGAATCAAAGAAGTGTTCAACTGTTCCTGTACACCTGGCCTGTGCGATGAGGCCAGTAAAAGAGCAAAAACGTATCTTGAGAAAGCTGACAGGATTCAGAATGACCTGGAAATCACCACTGGTAATAGCAGGGCTCAGTGTCTCTCAAACCTGGCCGATGTCTCGCGAAACAACGCGATCCAGAGGAAAGCCCAAGATAAAAGAAACTATTCGCATTCGATTAAACGACTACAGTGATGAGGACATATGCAGGGTCATGCTTGGAGCTACATACAACGATATGGCAGGTGAGTTTGGTGGCTGTCGACCTTAGCTCTTGCGGACAGGGTAGCTTCCTCAGCTGCATTTCCAGTGGCGGATCCAGGGGAGGGGCCCCCTTATTTTTAGACCAAACTAAGGCTGGAAGGACCAAAAAAAATTATTTGGAGACCGGGCACTCCCTTATCTCAGAGTCTGGATCCGGCACTGATTACTGTCTGCTTTCCTGGTCATTCCTTACGATGTTAGCACATTCCAAGACAGCTGTTCAAAACATCTCTGATGACTTGCCACCACAACACTTTTAAAAACGATGATGATTTTCATTCCTTCACACATGAAACGAAACGAAGTTTAATTCAAAGGGTCCAACAACGTCTCATAATGTGCCATTATTCTTCTTCTGTTACTATACGATCGTTTTTAAGATCAAATATTTAATCAGCCATCTTGGCTACGGAGGTAAGTCCAAGGGGGGTTGAGGATAGGCTTTACCTCCGTCGCCAATATGGCCGATGTTGAGAGTTGTGACTGACGAAACAGACAAAGTAAGGCAAGGGAAATTTTTCTGCCTTGGTCGCATTGTCCTTGTGGAGGGGTTACCTTATCGCGTTCTCGGAACGCATCCTAAGCTTGGTGTTGCTGTGGAACAAAGCCACAAATTTTCGAGGTATCGTGGGCGACTGCCGACTAGTGGCCCCTACTGGTTTTATCAGGGTTGTGACTAGAATGGACACCCCAAAGTCAGATTGTCATCTTCATTCAAAATACATGATAGGAGTCTTATAAGTAGGAAATAAGAGAAGAAAGAAAACAGGAGAAAACAACAGATAGTGTGTAGGACTTGAACCCGCGTCATTTGATGTATAACTACCCATCCGTATCCACTATCTACACCATCAGGGGCTAACTGGCGACACCGGTTAATTTTAACGTACTTTACATGGCGTTAATCATTACATTATTGAAAGCTAACCGTTTTTAAAACAGTGCTTAACCCTAATCATTGTACTTTGGAGCTAAACCGTGTATTCAACTCTTTTCTTTGCACAACTGTCTCTTACTCTGATTTCCCCACTTTTCTAAAAGTTCTCGTGCCCATTAAATTCGCCTAAATATAGTACTAGACTGGTGTAGAGTATAGCTTTCTGTAATAAACATAAGGTGTCCAACCTGATTTTGAGGTATTCATTCTAGTCACAACCGTTTTATCAGGGGCATTTCGTTTACCTTATCACGTTCGTCAGAACGCATCCTAAGCTTGGTTGTCCTGTGGTACAAAGCAACAAATTTTCGAGGTATCGTGGGTGACTGCCGTTTCCGCAAGTGACGAATGCGGATCCGTCAAGAATCAACGATTACGTCTAGTTTTGACTGTTTTGGCAGTTAGAGAGTAATTTAGCGGCCATTTTAGTTGCGATTTCCATCGTCAACTGGTGGTCTGCTAAGATGCTTCACTGTAGTAATCTATCATAATTTTTATTCGTGGTATAATTTCTCTTATAATCAGCGTTCGTCTTTTATTGAAGAGCATTAAAGCTAGTGTTTTTAGTTGGCACGAAAAATGTCCTAAAAGGTCGTCAAGTCGTACATTTTAAAAGGCACCAATGTTTCCGGGGTCTGAGGTTTTGTTCTTTTTTTTTGTAGTGGCTCCCTCGCTGGAAGAAGATCAACGTCGAGCCATTAAAATAAGAGAAGAAAAGACGCTACAGAGTTACACAGAAAAACTGGGTGAACATCCCTTTACTGTCACTATCTATAACAACATTTCAAACAACTTTTGTGCTCTGGGTGAATTTGATCAAGCCAAACCATATTCCGAGCATGCCTTAAAGATACGGCGCAAGTTGCTGAATGATCACATGGACACTGCAAAGTCCTTGTTTGACCTTGGGATGGTGCATAAAGAAAAGGGGGACTTCAGCAGGCAATTACTTACCTTTAACAAAGCATAAATAAAACATGCAGGAGAAGGTTCTAGAGGACAATCTAAAAAACCTTCAACGGTAAATTAAAACTACTAATGAAGATTAGATTAATCTAGGTAGCCATACAAGCATATAAATGCGACGAAAACAATGAAACAATGAAACAAACTGCCACCAAGTGTGATTGGCGCCTTGAATAGTCCAGTTTCCAATTAAAAATTACCGCTGAATATAAACAATTAACGACACATTCATACAGGAATAGCCTCGACGAAAAGTGTGGCTAAAGTGTTTGAAATTTGAATATATGTACACAATAGACAGAGTAATAAACCTGTCTTTTTCTCGTTGGAATTTGTGAATATATTACTTCAGATTGAGACTAAGGCTGTAAAAAATGCGTCTTCACCTCTTTAATTCAGCGGTCATAGCGAACTCGAAAATGGACTATTCGCCCCTATCCCTTAGCGTAAAACGATCATTTGAAGCCGAAATTGTCCCTTTGTTGTCGCATTGCGATGAAGCGAGGACGTTGACTCCCCATTTCTATTAGTGTTTTTCGCTCGTCATGGCTTCACAAAAAATATATATTAAGGAGAAAAAATATGGATGGTAGAAGTTGCATTTTTTCAGATATGAATGACGTGAAAACTCCTCATTTAGAGGCACAGAGAAGTATGAGATAATAATAAAACTGTCCACTTCCCTGCATTTTTTCAAGATCAGGTAATTTCAAGTCCTTTAATTGAAAAATCATAGCTCAAAAAAGCAAGCGGCATTAAATTTAAGTAAAATTCTTATTTTTTGCTTTTCGATAGCTATACGATCAGTTGTTCAAGTTTGGTGCATTTCGCACGCAACTGGGAAAAACACTCAGAATGATGGGCACACGTGGCGAAAAAAGCACGGTGACCCCATCTTTTTCTCGAGAAGTATACGGTTGCCACTTAATTTTACTGAAAAAATCCCCGACTTTTTCTTGACCAGGATTTCAGGCTTTGTGTCATGCATTTTATGCAGGCCACATTGATCTCTTACGACTACGGTATCAAGGAATACTAGCATTTGAAGGATCAAACATCAAGGGAATACAGAATGTCTTTTTCCGTCTATGACATGCCTAAAACGCGTGGCAGCCAAAATCTAAATTCGCCTGACTGAGCCAAGAACTGAGAATTTTTCCGACTTTTTCCTTATTTGGAAAAACTGTTGGTTTCTCCTCACCGTAGCAGCCCTGAGTTATAATATGAACATGTATCGCACCAAAACCCACCATTCTTTAGTTTTCGGTGTTGTTATATATCTTTACCATTCTTATGTTGAGTGCCGCACAGGGCATGCAGGTGTTGTATATAGTGTGCATATATTAACAGTCTCCTGGAATTGTACATCGTATTGATTAAACTCTGTGTGAACGTTAATTTTTGACATAGTCGATCCCCCTCCATCAGGTGAACACCTCTCCATTACCATACACACACTCCTTTTCATACCGAGGATACGAAACTTTATACTTTTTTCCCACCTATACAATACGGACACATTCCTAATGAGGAAACTTTACTTGGGTGTCAGTATTTATAAGCTTTGACTGTTCTCTGGAGCACGAGGAAAAATTTAGCTGGGGGTCGTCCGCAAGGGCCTTGAAGACCCTATCCCGTCTCAGACGAAAAAAAACGCAAACTTGCAACCCTATTCTCAGACTCACGGCCTCAATTGTATACCCCAGGCCAGACCAGAAGTGAAAAGCATGTGTTTTATTTCGGTACTCAATGTTATTACAACAACTATTATGTCCTCGCATATACAGAAACTACCTAGTTTGGGTGAAGCTAGAAAGATATAAGGCACCTAGTGGGTACAGATAACCTCATCTAAGACTAAAAAGATCAAAACTGGAAACCCATCACACACCTGGAAGTAAAAAATGGAACCCCAACCACATACTTGTAGAGGGGTTAAAAGGTAGTCTAGTCTACGGCAGAGTTCACACTTGGTACCTGGGCACGGTGCCCGAGTGCGATACTTGCTGGGCACTAAGGTGAACACACCCTTTGTTTAAGTGCTCACGCTAGAATTCGGTCTCGTTGCCGGCCGGCGCCCGAGTACAAGGACGAGACCTTGTACTACGGCACAAAAGTGGGCACCCGGTCCCTGTGCGCAGACCCTTTTTGATAGGTCTGGGGCAGTCCACGGCTTTGTACTCGCTGCTAAGCTCACCTTTCAAAATGGCGTCTGACAGGGCGAAATGGATGACTATGAACACAGTTGCTTATCGGGCACTCAAGGTGTGAACCCAAAACCGTTTTATGAAGTTATCCAGGTACTGATTCCCGGGTACCAGGTGTGGACAGCGCCTCAGACATTTTGCGAGGTTACTTTCAAAACAAATTTGCAAAAATTTCTTGATAAATAATGAATAACCCATTTTCGCGTTCACAATTACCGCCGAGTAAAAACACCACATATTCATTCAGAGTTAGTCTCAGTCTGAAGTAAAGTAAGTTTTACAACTCGAAAATTCTAAATTTGCTAACTGGTCGTCTCACCAGAAATTTGTGAGTATATTCACTTCAGATCGACGCTACCCTGTGAAATGAGTCTAGTACTTTTATTCAGCCGTCAAGACGAACGCGAAACTGGACGTTTTGTTTAAAACCTTCTACTTTACTTTTTCGTTTATTTTGTACATAGCTATGTAAGTTTCTCCAGTGTCGAGGAAACATGATTGTTCTTTAGTCGATAGAACATCAACAAGGATTATCAATTCAACGACTGCGAATATAGCTGTCTCTCAAAGCTTTACGATAATTGACCAGAAAACGTGAACTCGAACAAATTGATATGTGGAACCCCATGACAACCAGATAAGTTAGGTAAACATTGATCCACGTCATCAATTTTGGGGGTCGAATCGCAGACGTCTCACCCGCAGAACGTCTCTGACGGCGAGGAGCGAGGAAAGACGGCTGTATCAGCAGGCTAATCAATTCACGACGCTCAATAAAATTCAGTTTACTTCTTTCTACAATTGCGTTCATTCTACAGCTACTTCTTTAGTATATACTGCTAGACTACGACCATTCCCTCGTGTTTCTCAGTCTATTGGACGAAACGCGCGAGCCTGAGAAGAAAATGACCACTCTCTTTTCGCGTGCTTCATCGCTCGCATGTTTTGTGTCATATTTCAAAGAAAATCAAGACTATTCGCAGTGTAATCGTGGCGACCAGAGAAACCCGCAGTCTTAATTCTAAAGTTGCAAAATACGCATGCTTGGCACGTATGTAGCCAGCATTCGTTTACTACTTCCACTAGGAATGAATAAAATAAATAATGAAAGATGGTAAATTTTTAGCTGAGTGAAGAAATGAGAAGTGATGTTATCAACATGCCACGAGCATGGGACACAGAAAAATCTGCGTCCCCGACAGGAATTGAACGTATGACCTTACGTACACCGGTCAGATGCTCTAACTACTGAGCTACGAAGGACTCGTGGCGAGCTGGGCCATATACAAGGTTCAGGTATGACATGCGTCCTGCGTACTGCTAGGATCAGCAATGTCGAAATCGTTATGTGTGTCATAAATAAAGAAAGATGGTAGTTCGGTGAAGAAATGAGAAGTGATGTTATTAACATTCACCGAGCTTAAAATTTACCATCTTTCAGGTTTGCCGTTTGAGGTTCACGTTTGTAAGGCTATAGCACGCTCTAGGGGTAAGTGATTTGCCGCAAGGTCTTTGCGCCCCAAAACATTACAACACATTAAAAACTCGTTTGCTTAATAATGTTGCCCTTGAACACCTACAACTTCATAACCACTGGGTTGACCGGACTGGTTCGAATTTCCTGCATTAACATTCCCACCGTTCCTGGTTTCTGTTGTTTTTTTTCGCTTAATGTAGCTTCAGATATCCAAGCCACAAAATTGAGAAAAACACCAAACCATTTTGAACTAACGTGGAAACAAGGCTCTCACTAAGGAATGACTGTGCAACTACTAACAGAACAATTATTAACAGTACAAATGCAGCGCAACTTCCTAGAACAAGAATTAAAGACATCGAAAACGGAAACCAATACACACATCGACATCCTCTACGACCAGAACATTTATCACACCAAGGCCTGCAAGTACATTCGTGAGAAAGATAAAATTCGTAGAAATCACATGAAAAGAAAATGAGAACAGCAGAAACAGAAATGACAGCCACTAAAACTGAAATACCCCAAAATGGTTCTGTTATAACGCCTAGCAATATCCACAGTAAATGATGGCAAGCCATGAATATTGCTGGGTAAAGAATGAAGAAAGAAATAACATTTGTGCTTGGGTCATTCTCATGGCCCTTGGTCAAGCTAAACCAGCATAACGTTTTAAAATTAATATTAGCCTCATCGCTATAACAGATACGCCCCAAACACCAAACTACCCTCCGAGCCAATACAACCATCACACATATAAAGAATACCCGTGCATATTTCTGAGTGGTGCCGGAACATTTCCAGGCATAATTAATTAAGTAGAAACCCGAAATAAAAACAACTAAAGATAACAACATTACTGCTGCAACTTTGCTGTAATTTTTTTTCTTGTTCCACTCTTTTAGCTGCACTATAAGCCACTGTGAAGCAACTTGACTGAATATCAAACTAATCGACAGAATGTACCAACACACTTTATGAAGCAGGTTCTTCCAATCAGAAAAAGCTGGAGCTTTTCCATGACCCATGGTAACACACTCTACTGTGTTCAGACTTGGATCAGGAATATTTGGTGATATTGCTATGTCCTGCAACTACAAATCAAAGCAAGAACAGAACTACTAAAACAAAACACTCTCAAAAAGTTGCCTAAAATAGCATAAAAAACGACAAATCCAAGACGATGACAACTACTATTACTACTGCTGCTTCCGCTGCAGTGGCTGTTCTTCTTCCCACTGTGCTGCTATTGCTGTTGCTACTGGGTATGTAGTACTATTGCTAATGCTGCTGCTACTAATCGTTGCCATAATTTGCTGCTGCTACTAATGATACGAAAAGCACGGCTACTGCTGCCCCTGCTTCTACTCATCTACTGTAACTGTATTGCTGCCACTACTACTGCTGATACTGCAGCACGTCTGCTGTTGCTGCTACATAACTTCATTCCCAGTATTCTCTGGTTCTCTCCCAATCATCCCCTGGAGTGTGTGTGTGTGTGTGTGTGTGTGAGAAAGACCATCTCTCCCTTGCACTTTGGGCTACCAGTACAGTCAAACACCATTAATATGGACAGAGAGGGGCTATAGAAAGTGTTCGTATTGACGGGGTGTCCGTATAATGTGGGTTGAATTTAGAAAAGATGTAAGGGCTTTCTTTCCCCAGAGACAATTAGAAAACTGTTTGTAATATCGCGGTGTCCATATTAAGTGGGTGCCCATATATAAAGCGAGGTTTGACTGCAGAAGAGAACACTGAGAATGAGGTTGAATGCCACTACCTATGCTATTGATGTCGGCATGGCTACTGTTACTGCCACAGTTACTGCTCAAAACCACCAGGAGTGCCAATGCAGGGACTGGAAAAGCCCATGATAATTTCTGCTCACAAAATAATATGTTATGGAGAAAAATAAACAATGACCTCCACAGTTTCCCTACTACCATTGAGCTTTGTAAATGCACCATATAAAAAATAAGGAATTTCATAATGATATTATTTAGAGAGATTTGTGAAATGACATCTGAGGAACAACAACAGAAATTTCTTACTGATGACATGTCATAACCCAGATCTCGGAAAACTGCTTCTGATTGGCCGTGCCATGAAAACAACATCCATTGGTACACATGGAGAGGCTCAATATTCTATGTTCCCAGACAAAGGACACCAGTGCCACTAATATTTTAGTAACCTTTTTTTTTAAAGGCATTTACTGAGACAAATTTATGATTTGAAAATGCATAATACTTTTCATTATCATTCGAAGCAAATTTTCTTCCTTTTCATTGGCTGAAAGCCCACCACGTGACCTGTGAATAACTACCTACAAATAAGGTCTGCTCATGCGCAATTGTGTCATCCTACTGTGTTTGGCTGCAAATAATACTTTGCTCATGCATGAAAAAAACCACCCTTTTCTCCCTTTTGCGATCCCTTTTTCGTGAAAATGGCAGCTTTCCAAAGATATTTATCAAACAACAAACTTGGTCACTGAATGATAAAACAATATTATTGAACTCGGTTATTGAAAAATATCACAATTTGTCAGTGTCTAGCAGATCAATTATTTGACTCAGCCTTTGGTTTTCGGCAAATAACAGTCCATTTTACAGTTACAGTACAGGTGGAAACGAGGCTGGAGTTGACCTTGTTTTGATACAACCCTTCCACCTTTATTGTGTTTATCAAAGTTGTTCTTTTGCTAACTAGTATTTTTAGCACAATTTTCATAACAAAAGAAAAGAGGTTTGTATCAAAACAAGGTCAACCTCAGCCTCACATTCACTCAGAGGCTAGGGTACTTAGCTCATAACAGTAAAATGGTCTATTGATCTGCTCACCACTGACAAATCACGATATTTTGCTCAACCACGTCCACTAATTTTTAATTATGAACTGAAAAACTTGGAAGTGTAAGCTATATCTGTATCAGCTGTTTTTGAGAAAAATCACCATCTCCAGCAGAACACTTCAGGGAAATGCAGAAGAAAATCAGTTACAACAAAAGGGGTAATCACTACTTCCTTGATTGCACCTCAGTATGTTCCTTCCACCCTTGATGATGATGATGCTGATGAGGATGAGGATGATGATGAGGATGAGAATGAGAATGATGATGATGATGATGATGATGATGATGATGATGATGATGATGATGATGATGATGATGATGATAAGTTAACAATAATAATGAAATGGCTAAAAGTCCTACCGTAGAAAGGAAGTAGATCATGGTGTCAGCAGAAAATCCCCTGCAGAACTGTGGCAATGTTAAGTGCAGCTGTCTTTCTCGTCTGTTTGGATAAATAGCCCACAAAGAAAACGCATTCATGGAAGCCAAGCTTATGTTTCCTCCACTAACATACAAACAGGATGCACTCCACGTGAACTTGTGTGTCGTGATCTTCGTTTCTATAGTTTCGAGGACATTTTCCCCTGTCTGTGAGATACTGGAAGTACTACCATTGATCGGAGATTCGGACGATCCGGCTAAATGAGTGAGATTGTCGCTACCACGTAGGAAGGTAACGGTGATCTTGATCAGCAAAGACGGCAAATCCACAGACGGATAAACAGCCTTAGAAATATTATAGTAGTTATCATATGGCGGCTGCGATGAAATTAAATAGCGTTGTATATGCTCTTCTCGTTCCATGCACGTTGCAGACATCTCCTGTGATCCTGTCAACAGTACCAGAAAAGCCAACTCCACCGGCAACAGACCCATGTTAGTTCCTGAATTTGTCTTAGTCCTGTGCATGTTTTGGCACCTCTCTCTATGTCACGCTAGACTGGAATTTCTCAGTGTTCGTGAGAGATCGTGACGTTTCGGGTTAATCGAGAGAGCCTGGGAAGAGCAATACTAAATTTACTTCATTGTAACGCGGGCTCATTTTCCGAATCGAGCCACTGGACATGATTTGGGTACCGGCGAAGGTGGTATTTCGAGGTATTGTGAGAATGTGACCAGACGTGGCAGTATACTGAGAGTAAAGCGTCGCTCACAGGCCAGCCAGTTACATTTATACTGCGCCAGCGCCTCAGGTGGGCAGTCAGTCGTGTCGAGGAGGGTTGGCACGTACGGAACTAACTCTGCTGAAAACCTAGCGTCCGACCCTGCATAACGTCGCTTTTTAATTCCTCCCAAGCAAGATGGTTAGGATTGGCGAGGGACAAGGAATTCCCAGCAATGAATTTAAAAAGGCTATCTACGCCATCAGAGGAAATAATCGTCAGACAAAAGGAGTGGCATGTGCGGTTGCTATTGAAGGACAAAACGAAGGCTCTGTTCTGTCAGTCACTGACACTTGGAATGACCCAGAACCGATCACGGGATGTCTATTGCACCGCCATTCAAGGATAGAGCAACACTTCAGAGACTATCAACTCAAACCTGTAAGCATCAGTCAACGTGGGGACTTTTCGCTAGTCATATGTGATGGGAAAGACAGCAGCTTTAAGATAAAGAGTCTCCATAAAAAGTGTTTGAGTGGTCAGCAACTCGAGAGGGACTTCCGGGTTTACACGATTTATCGAGATAATGTATAGATCTGGAATTAAAATACAGCAATGGTGGTCACAATCTTATTGACAACAACTTACCTGATCTCACATTATGCGGATGCCCCATCATTGATGGAGATAACTCTGAAAAATATCTTGTGGGAGTTTTGACGATCAACGCGAAGGGCAAAGCTACTCCTTGTTTCCTGTCTAATTGGGTATTAGGTGAGTAATGTTAATGATGAGGAATGAAAAGTAGGTGGGTTGAGTTTGATCGTCCGGGTGAACGTAGTCCTGAATAGGACTGTTGTTGTTGACAGTGACTGACGTTTCGACAACCTGTGCGGTAGTCATCTTCAGAGTCAAAGTGAGTTGTATCACGTCAGTTGATGGCATTATACTCTATTATGCAAAATTATTTGTATTTGTGATTTTTTTGCTAATCAAAGGAGCCCTGTCTTTTTCTATATTCATATTAATATCTTTATATGAGCAGTGTCTACATATGTTACTCAAGTAAAGCCAGTTTTTGTGATCGTGGACTAGTGTCTAGAGTACTGCTAAGGTCAACACTGCAGATACTGTCAATCAATACATTGACTGTGATTATAGAACATCTCCTTGTCACATTTACTTTTACAGTCAAACCAGGTTGAGTGTTCCCGTCGCGAGCAAACTAATGAATTCATTAATGGAAAAATGATTTCGTTTGTTGATTCAACAATCCATTCATAAAATGAATAATCCAACAGTCATATTGGACCTCGATTTAATATTAAATGTTGATTTGGTTTATGAACAAAATCTACCTGCTCTTTATTCTTGTCTGTTGAGTTCAATCGTATTTGCTTCCCTTTTCCTGCCGTTTACGATTGGGTTTTTAATTGCCTTTTATCAAAGTAACAGCTAGAATAGACAGACCGCAAAAGCAAAGAAACTGACAAAGGCTGGGGATCAAAAACCACCAATCACCCCACATACACTGACCTCAGTTTGACTATTGTGTTTTCTAAGAGGTCAGGTCCATTGCACTGATTACTGGAAACAAAATGTCGTACATGTAACAGTTTGTCTGGGTTTGAACTTCACAACTCGCCCAGACAAAACAAAATTCTGAGGTTGACTTGTGGAAAGTGTAGTTTTTCAAAAAAACAGTAATTGAATCAACATTCGATTATGGAATCGAGGCTAAATATGAATATTGGATTGTTCATTTTATGAATGGATTATTGAATCAACAAACAAAATCATTTTTCCGTTAATCAATTTGTTAGTTCATTAGCTACGGGAACGCTTGACCTGGTTCGACTGTAAAGGACTTAGTTTCCTTTGTCAACGCATATAGCAATTTCTGTTAGCTGAGTTTTGTTTTGTCAGTGTGTCTTAAGATCATTGAAGTACATCATTAACTTCAATATTTTTAAACTGAAAATGTACATCATTCTGAGTAAGAGGGTGCATTTATTTAATAATTTCTTATCACAGATCCGCCTGAATTCACCTCACACCAACAGAGTCAGACATTGATGCAAGAATCAAGTGTAACCTTTTCAAGTGATGCAAATGGTGTTCCTGAACCAACATTTTCTGGGACCAAAGATGAATCTTCTGTAACTCCCGACAATAGAATCAGTTTATTAGCAGATAACAAGCAACTGAGCCTAAAAAATGTGAATGAGACAGACAGTGGAGAATACAGATGTGTGGCTGCCAACAGTGTGAGGACAGTTAACTCCAATGCTGCTACATTGACAGTAGCATGTAATTAAGAATACCTTTACTCACTTTTTGCTTATGCCCAATTTTTATTGCCGTACAGTCCTGCAGAGCTAACTAAAATGGTCTTTCAATATCCCTTCCATTTCTTTTCTTCTGGTTTGCCCCTGCAGCCACTACATATGAGCTTAGTTGATCAAAAATACTAAAAAAAGGAAAAGAAACTTGTCCTTGACCTCAGTTGCCTTTCACGTTTTTAAAAATTCAGAGTCAAAACTGTTAGAAAACACAATTTTTTGTTTGTTTTCTTTGCTGATCAAGGGAGCCTTTCTATTTCCATATTCATATATCTGTATAAAACCTCTTTTGAGGCAACACTGGTGAGTAGTATCTAACAACAACAACAACAACAATTTTTATTCTTGCATGCACTAGTATAAACAAAGTAAAACGAAGAAGTTCAGTGATCTAATTAACTACTCAGTGCTTACTGATGTACTTAATTGATTAATATAACAATGCACTAAAATAAGGAGTCTCTCTTAAAGATAAGTAACGCAGAAAAGGAAAAGGAAAAATTTAAAATTTAACATTTAACATTGTTAATCATGATTTTTAACGTTCTTCACATTTTACTCGACCAAACTCAGTTTTTACGTCTCCATTGGTTAGGTGGTGAAAAGAACATCTCAATTTTGCTTTTACCGTTATTAAAGACTCTGTTTCCTGTGTCAACAACAGCAATCTGTCATATATTTTTAACCCAAGGTTTTAAAACTATGTTGTTCCTTGAAATTAGAGATTTTTTATTACTTTTGTCATGTAGAGAGACTTGAAATGTATTTGTATAGGTAATAGCATGATTGGTAGTGATATTTGGCGTAAATACCACAAGTGATATTTCAAATTTGATATCCGTAATTTCATGAGCCGTTAGGCGAGTGAAATTTGAGACAATTTTGAAATATCATGAGT
>CALNXK010000238.1:187500-250000 GCA_942486035.1 Porites lobata | reverse complement strand
AAGGAAATGTACTGAGAACGGTCTGTGTATACAGCTATTTCGAGGAAGGTTGCCGGAAAAATGTGCTCGCGACAATCCCGAAAGGTAATATGGGATATGATCAATACACTGTTCCTGACATTGTAACTGTCGAACGTGCTATTGCTGCTTTCCTTTAGCATTCTCAAACATACGTCCATGGTCTCTCGTTTCATTCTTTGAAATTTTCTTTGAGGAACAGTGAACTCAAAACCACCCACAATACTTTTGGGATTGTCGCGTGCACTTTTTCCGACAACCTTTTGTCGAAATAGCTGTAAACGGGCATAAAAGGCTACAAATAGAGTTTATGGGGAGGGCATACCACCTCCCTTAATTGCTTTCGTGGTAATTATAATAACAATAGCCTTAAAATTACTTTTCAATAAATTGCATCGTTAACACCCTGTGCTGTTTTTCACTAAATGAGCGTTTTGAAGTGGCTGACGTTTATTTGCCTTACAAACTTAATCGTTTCAATTCCTTCACAAGTACTCAAGGGGAAGGATAATTAAGAGTAGGATACTTGACAAAAAAAGGTCACGATGAAAGAAGCGCAGATTTAATAGGGCAAATTCACAAATCTCACTCTAGTTTTCAAAACAACTTATCGAAGTGTTTGTCACTGGCTTAAAACGTTGCAGAAATTATACCGTTTCACCAATAAAACCCCAAGAAACACTCCCAGCCACTTCAGTGATCATCCGCCATTGTGCGGACGTTTGTGAACACAGCGAATTTCGCGGAGAAAGAAATCTAAAAATAGGCGAAGTTTAATGTGTTGTGTGTAGTGATGAATACGCCTAGGTGACGGGCTTCCGCAGCACATTAACTCCTTTAAAAGATTTTTTTGCGTGCCTTGCTTTGCGGCAGTGGAGTAAAGAGGACAATCCAATCCTGGGAATACAAGGTATCTTGCACTCGGTCATGGGTATGGCTAGGATTTTTCAAAGGGGGGCGGCGGGTTACACCCCGGTTACTTACCAGATTGTCTATGCATACTGTTTTTACTAACTGACATTATCAATGTGCGTGGGATGGGGTGGGGGAAGGAAGGCCTACAAATGAGTCAGGTGCCGACAAGGACCGAAGACGCTGTCTATAAAAGCCAGTGGCCAATACAAAACAATGCTGGCGATCGATATACCGAGGAAATTTTCAAAGAAGTGAGTCAACAAGCGATTGTTTTTTCGGAAAATTTGGATATCGGATGGCCGATGTATCATCATTCAGGGACAGTGAATTTAAGGATTTTGGCTTGGATTTTCTTTTATCAATATTCAAGCATTTTTGAACAAAAAAAGCAGGGATGGATCTAACAAAGGAGGAGGCATCAGGGGGACTAACTGCATCCAAAGCTATCTCTTCCATGATCAGGCATTCCATCTGAAATTAACTCTTTACTGTTACTGATCAGAGCTTTCACCATGAGAGGGGGAACCAGAGTGAACTCGCGTGCGCGAAAGTCGCCTGATTGTCATGTCAACACCCCCAAAGAGGAAATACCCTCTTAGCGCTTATATCAACATGCTGATTCTCTGCACTTTTCTCTTGGCACTTCTCATGGTAAAAAAAGACACTTTGTTAAAAAATCAATACACTTTTATTTGTTGATCATTTCCTATATTATCTTCTCAGGACCTAAGACAAAATAGTGAATGATATGAGGAGAAATAAGATGTTCATCACTTTCAGGGCTTAAAGGGTATAAAAGCATCAGAGAATGTGGAAAATGTCAGGTTGCTACAAGATTTCCAAACCGTAAAACCTTTTTTTTATTGCGACGTAAGCACGAGCCATGTGTTAAATGAAGACTTAAACAAACGCACAATGACATCCTAAACACAAGAATAAGCACTTTAAAAGAAAAATTTCTGATTTTTCATGTTTATGCTTGCATTTAGGCAGTTTTCATGGTCAATGAATAAGGGCTGCTTAACTCCTTGAAATGTTTGCCAAAAACGGGAGTTAGATACAATTATATTATTTATTATACAAATAGCACATGTCATCAACTTGCTGTTTACTGTTGTATACTATGCACAAAAGAGTGCATAACAATCACACTCAGAGTCACAATCATGCCCAAGGCATCAAAAAGGCATCAATTACATAATTATTGGATGTAACATCAGTAGTCTACTATGTTGGAAATTAACCCCGTTGGTGCGTTCCCTTTGCGTTCCGTGTGCGTTCCCTTAATTAATATGTGTAAGGGTCGAGTCAATGACGTCACCCATTGTTATAACCTAGGGAAAAAGTGGATTCCCTTTATTAATATGTATAAGTGTCTTCCTGCATACTAATTTGGATTCTACTATGTTGAAATTTAACCGTTTTGGTGTCTAGCAAGGTCTAGCTGGGTCTAGTCAATGACGTCACCGATTGTTATAACCTGGGGAAAAAGTGGATTCCCTTTATTAATATGTATAAGTGTCTTCCCGCATACTAATTTTTTGACTTCCTGCATACTAATTCGGTATAGGTTTACTAATGAGCGAATACTACAATAGGCACAATAGGTATGCCTCGGCTTGCCCGATAAGTAACTTGAGCCCAGTTTTTGGACCGTCTATTAAAAGAGAAATAAGAATAAGAGAAGCGATCACCTAGTAACACGAGAAACGGCTTCCTATATCTTATTTAGCGCTAAAACTCAGATATATAAACAAAACACATGTGCACAAAGTGGAGTTGAAAAGTCTTTATTTCCGTTTAGTTTATGTCTTCTTATTGAGCTCTAAAACTCGAATATATATAAACAAAATACACAAAGTAGAACTGAAAACTCTATTTCAATTTTGTCTGACGTTTTCTCCGTTCTATCTCGAGGAAATGAAAAACTATTAAAGTCTTGTCATTTTCACGCACGGTTAATCAGTTAATTATGCGAGTTCACAAGTTGAATACAAATTAGCTCTACAGGAAAGACCCAAGGGAGAGAATCTTGACGTATTATTATAAAACAAATAACTTAACAAGGATCAATTAAAACACGCGACTCATATTTGCTAGCAATAAAAACACAAGAGAGATACCGTTTTAAAAAACTTTATTAAAAACCAATGACAAAAAGAGTCAAATACACAGGAATGGAAATTAATTAATCTTCATCTTCGTTCTCCTCTGTAGAAGGGGAATAGAAATTGGTTTCCAACGTCTTCGCGTTTTTGTGTGTAACTGCTCCGCAATCGTGACATCGAAGAAAGCCCTCTTTCATGTAATGTCTCCCCTCGGGAATCTGGTGATCGCATATAGGACAAATCTTGTAGTAATCGTGCCAAAGGCATTTAGGACATTTCATGATCAATGTCCCGTACACATTAGAGTTCTCGCAGTGTTCACAGGGACTTTTGGAGTGAAAGGTGGTGGACGTTTCAGGATTACTACTTTCTATCTCCTGACTGTCGTTTTCAGTGTCGTTGTCGCTCTCTTGGGTGTCTTCCGCTTCAACGCCATTCTCAGAAGCCATTTCCTCCTCCTGATTTTCAATATCCGATGAACTCTCCTCATTATTACTCTCGTTATCGGAAGTATTTTCTACATTTTGGTAGCCTTTTTCCTTTTCTATTAAATCACTTAACAACTTTTTGTTCTTGATTAAACCTTTATCGATTCCTAACTCTGCAAGTCCATCTAGAAACGTATTCAGCGCACGAGGTTTGGTAACCTCATTGTTATAAGGGAGTAACACATACTCAACTAGCTCAGCGATGTTTGTGACGGGAATAGAGCGTTTATTTCGAAGTAATTGTCCGCTGGGGGTCCAGAAAAGAATATCTTTGGACGCAGCCATACTATGCAGCAAATCAGAAGCACGCTTTTCCGGCACTGCTCGGGAAAGATGAATCAAAACATCTTTTATTCTCGGTTCTTCTTTTATTCTTGGTTCTTCATCCTCGCTTTCATCACCAGAACTTTCGCTTTCTTCATGTTCACTCTCGTGTTCTTCTTCTTCAACCAAATCTATCTTTCTTTTCATTTTGATGAGTACTCGTGACAGACTTAGCTTCGAATGAGCAACCTAGCGATGTGTCACCTCTTTTATAGCATTAGAAATCCTAAGCTTGAAACGACAGGGCCTAATACATCTTCAATAAAACCACTACCCTCTTGAACAAGGACTCGCTTCTTTGTTTTGAAAGGGACATTTGTACTGGCCAGGTTAAGGTATCAGCCACCCTTCAGGACCGTCCGCGCGCAGATCGCTGTAGCGTTAGTTGTTTTTATAAAAACCCCTATAAACCATATATTTTTTAAAAGCTTAATAATTCCAGATTATGGATTTGAACTAACAAAAACGATTTACTTAAATGTGTCTCGAAGTTGGAACGTTTTGTGTAAAAGTACACTTCTCTATAAATCATGTTCCACTCCCGCCGGAAATAAACGGAAGAACACAATTAACACCGCATTCGCTTCTCAACACGTTCCACTAAAAAACCGTGTCTCAGATTTTTGACAAGTGCGTTTGTTTTTCTTTTATTAGCAAATGAAGTTGGGAAAGGCAATTAGTCAACACTCCCCGTGGAAAAAAAGCTCTAGCTTTAAAATGAAAAGGAGTATTAAAATTCGCAGACACGGTTTTGTAGAAGAGATATATGGCATCACTCTGGCCAAATTTTAGCCAAATTGATTGAAAGGCTGCCGACTTGGAGTTCAAAACGTACGAGTCGATCGGCAAAATTTGCGTTCGGAGATAAAATAGAAAATACATTTTTGGCGGCATAATACCTGGAATGAGATTATAACACCTAAATGTTTATTCTGATTGATATCAGAGAGGGGTCAATTTTCTCTAACAATAGGACTTTGACAGGTAACATGTAACGGGAACAAACTTTCGCGGCAAGCAAGGGAACCGTTGGAAAACTTCCACTCTTTTACACCACGAGAAGCACGGTTTAATTCTTTCTCGAGCAAAAGTTTTGCCTCTCCTTCGATCTTTTTTGTATGATCCCCCCAGGCGTTTTTGTTGATCGGCGCCAGGCCAAGGAAAGTAAAAAAACTTTGAAGCCGCCGAATGTCCACCACCGATTGCTTGAAGGCCAAGAGCTGAGGCCCGGTTTATTTCAAACGCTCTGCTCTTCTCGGAAGAACTAAAAACAGAATTTGTGCTGTGCGACGGACGGCTTTCATTCTCGCACTGTATTCTTCAGGTAGAACCAAGTCCATGCTTAGTCGCTACATTTTCCATGACTTGCACTCTTCCCTGGCAAAATCGACAAGATACAGACTCGTCCAGTTTCTCAAGCAGCTTTTCGCTCGATACGATAGCTCGACCGCTTATTGTTTTCCACGTTCCATCAGCAGATGGGGTCGATGAGCTTAATTGGCTTTCTTTATCTGGCTCTTCAAGCTGGATTTTGGAGCGGCTTGCACTCTCAGCAACTGCAACATTTTCGCTTTTCTGAATATCCAACTCCTCGAGCCACTTCTCTTGCTGATAAAATGAGCCTTTGTCGCTCTCTGCCAATTTTGCGGCCCATTCTTTGTCAAACTCGCTCTTCGATTTCTTTTTCGCTCTCGGTTTCGATGACGAAATTTTCTTTTTTTTTGGCGGCAAACGCTAAATATCCACGGAGAATAATAAAGGCTATAGACAACGCGAAGACAATTCGCACGTGTTGTGTCGAAGCACGCACTCGGTATCACGTTACTAGTTCACGGGCAAGTTAATTGATATATATGACACGGGTATGACAGATCTTGTCAACGATCAATTAAGATAATTAACGAAAAAAAATCTTTTACCCCCGATATCTTTCGACAGAAATAATATTTTCTTCTAATTTTTTTTTTAAAAGAAAGCTCTCAAGCATATCTATTTGAAAACGTTGAAACCTCAAATACGAAAAAATGGCAATTTTAAGGGTGGCTGATACCTTAAGTAAAGCATCCTTATAGGGCAGCAATACCCGCTTATTTTCTTCGGAGATGGGAATGTGTCCCATGAGTAAATTGTATAAGACTTGGACTAGTGCATGAAGTTGCTGTGGTGTAGCTGTCTTTAAAAGAAACTGGCGCTGATAAGCAGGGCAATCAGCTAACAGCTGAAGAAAACCACGATTGTTGTTCACTACACGAGACATTGCTTCAAAGTGAACTAAAGATGGCAGTTGGCAGTCTTTTATAGAATCACATGGAGAAAAAATAAATAAATAAAATGAAACGAGTGGGCGAAGGATAGAAAACAATAGAATGAGGAGGAGGAGGACGAGGACGAGGAAAAACAATAGAATGAGGAGGAGGAGGAGGAGGAGGAGGAGGAAAAACAATAGAAATGAGGAGGAGGAGGAGGAGGAGGAGGAGGAGGAAAAACAATAGAATGAGGAGGAGGAGGAGAGGAAAAACAATAGAAATGAGGAGGAGGAGGAGGAGGAGAATGAGGAGGAGGAGGAAAAACAATAGAATGAGGAGGAGGAGGAGGAGGAGGAGGAGGAAAAACAATAGAAATGAGGAGAAGGAGGAGGAGGAAAGAAAACAACAGAAATGTGGTGGTGGTAGTGGTGGTTTTGGTTGAGGAAAACAATAGAATTTTATGGCCTGAAAACCTATATAAATGCGCAACATTCTACCTCTTTCTCAGTCTACAATTTGCTCCTGAGCTGACATGAGTTGGTTCTGTTCCGTTTGCGAAAAATCATTTAGTAGAAAAGATAATATGCAAAGGCACGTGATGTCTAAACACCACAATGTCGGTCTCACACCATTTCAAACAGTTCCGTTTTCAAAGAAATGTCAGCGGATTCACTTCGAGCACCCTTTCACCTCCATGATTGCCGGAATGACCGGTTCCGGAAAAACGGCCTGGGTTCGATCGCTATTGCAACAAGCTTCAGAGACCATTTACCCTCCCCCGGAGAGGATCGTTTGGTGTTATTCACAATGGCAGCCAGCGTATACACAAATGTTAGTCGCCATGCCAAACATTGAATTCGTTAAGGGAATTCATACGGCTTTGGAGCAGGATTCCTATTTTGATGTGAACAAACGGAATCTGATCGTGTTTGATGATCAGATGATTGACGCCAGTAAAGACAAGCGGATTGTGAACCTTTTTACTCGTGGTTCTCATCATCGCAATCTGAGCGTGATTTATATCGTGCAGAATCTATTTCATCAGGGGAACGGTAGTCGCAGCATAAGCCTAAACAGCCATTATCTGGTGTTATTCAAGAATCCACGAGACAAATTGCAAATCCTGACTCTGGCGAAGCAAATGTATCCCGGGCAGACGGATTTCTTTTTAAATCAGTACGAAGAGGCTGTAAAAAGACCTTTTGGTTATCTGTTGATTGATCTGAAAACTACTACCCAAGATAATTGTCGACTGCGAACAAACGTCCTGCCCAGTGAAGAAGGCTTTAACCAAGCAGGGTTTCAAGAAAATATTCCTCAAGAGCTTCTAAAATATCTGAAGCAGCAAAATCTTTCACCTGTCCCACTTCTTCCAGCTATGCAAGAAATACAAGACAACATGGATGACGTGCTTTCTCGAAACGATCTTCGGGACGAAGAAAAAGCTAAACGATACCTTCACTTGCAAAACAGATACCTGGCTTTTAAAGAACAATTAAGTACAAGAACACGACCGGAAGAAATAATCAGCACTGTTCCAGACTTAACATCAAGGACACAAGATTCTTCGACAGCAACGACAGCATTCTCGAATCCCCTCAACCCCTTTAATGTAACACCTGAATTAACACAAGCGGCTATCTCTCAAAAACCTGACAAAGAAAGCCTCACCCCTCCACCACCCTTAAATCCTGCTTTCCTGACCCCTCCTCCTACAGTAGAAACCCCATCACCACAAGACCCGAAGCGCAAAAGGCGTCGGATTCAATTTGTAAATTATTTGGATGATCATAAATCTCATGGCAAACAGCTGAAGAAACGTCGGCATAAGAAATTCAAACCTTACAAGTACTCCATGGGCGAAGATGAAGATTAATTAATTTCCATTCCTGTGTATTTGACTCTTTTTGTCATTGGTTTTTAATAAAGTTTTTTAAAACGGTATCTCTCTTGTGTTTTTATTGCTAGCAAATATGAGTCGCGTGTTTTAATTGATCCTTGTTAAGTTATTTGTTTTATAATAATACGTCAAGATTCTCTCCCTTGGGTCTTTCCTGTAGAGCTAATTTGTATTCAACTTGTGAACTCGCATAATTAACTGATTAACCGTGCGTGAAAATGACAAGACTTTAATAGTTTTTCATTTCCTCGAGATAGAACGGAGAAAACGTCAGACAAAATTGAAATAGAGTTTTCAGTTCTACTTTGTGTATTTTGTTTATATATATTCGAGTTTTAGAGCTCAATAAGAAGACATAAACTAAACGGAAATAAAGACTTTTCAACTCCACTTTGTGCACATGTGTTTTGTTTATATATCTGAGTTTTAGCGCTAAATAAGATATAGGAAGCCGTTTCTCGTGTTACTAGGTGATCGCTTCTCTTATTCTTATTTCTCTTTTAATAGACGGTCCAAAAACTGGGCTCAAGTTACTTATCGGGCAAGCCGAGGCATGCCTATTGTGCCTATTGTAGTATTCGCTCATTAGTAAACCTATACCGAATTAGTATGCAGGAAGTCAAAAAATTAGTATGCGGGAAGACACTTATACATATTAATAAAGGGAATCCACTTTTTCCCCAGGTTATAACAATCGGTGACGTCATTGACTAGACCCAGCTAGACCTTGCTAGACACCAAAACGGTTAAATTTCAACATAGTAGAATCCAAATTAGTATGCAGGAAGACACTTATACATATTAATAAAGGGAATCCACTTTTTCCCTAGGTTATAACAATGGGTGACGTCATTGACTCGACCCTTACACATATTAATTAAGGGAACGCACACGGAACGCAAAGGGAACGCACCAACGGGGTTAATTTCCAACATAGTAGACTACTAACATCAAGAATTGTGCAGAGTGAGTGATTTGAGAAGAGCTATATATATTTGAGTTGTTCCCATTTATATTCATTCGCATCTTACGACCCTTCCTCCTACGCCCTCAAAATTAAGTCCGATGTTTAACACGTTACTTCAGCGAACACAGATTTTCCTAGCAACGACGTTTTGTTGCCTTCGCATCCTAAACAACCTTACATCTTGTCTCAATCTCTCGAAGCTTCAGTCCCAATCCAGTCTTCAGAATCCAGTGATAAAGCGTCCGCGTTCTCTCTATTTAAGGATTATTTCGACAAGAGGTTGGGCGCCTTGAAGCGCGATATTCAAGACGAGTCGAGCAGTAATACCGATTCTGTAGCCAAAAAGCTCAAAGAAGAATCCAAGATCACGTTTAGATTCGAAGGTAATAAGAACAGTTTCAAGTCGGCGTCAGTTGCTCTCGGGAAGAGAAATTAGACCTTGTTAAAACTCACCTGGAAGAACTAGACTCTGACATCAAGAAGCGCAACAAACTTATCAGACTGGCAGACAAGTCCGCCGCCGGTTGGGATTTGGTGAACGAGTATTTATCTGACGAGCTGGCTATCGGGTCAGAGGACGAAAAGCGTATCCGCCGTGGCAAGCAGAGGGCCCTTCGTAAACGCAGCCAACGCCAACAGAAAGCGAAGCCATCCGAGCAAGGTTATTTACAATCATCTACCGCAACCACCGCGTTTGCTGGCCAACATTCATCACCCTCCAGACCTATTTCTCGTACTTTTGGCGCTTTCAGGAAACCAAGACCCAGTGATATTTGTTTCGCCTGCGGCCCTGAGCAAGGTCATTGGAGGTCTCAGTGTCAAGTTAATCCTCAAGCCAGATCTTCAAACTCCGGGCCATCCTTTCCTAGTTCTTCTGGTCTCTCGGGCATTGGAGGTAAATAGGACCACAGAATTGAAAACTTGTTCTCCAAGGTTAGATATTAGCTTTACTCAATTTATTAGACATGTATCCTTCCTGTTTGGACTATTTCAGGGAAAGGGATTCTAGTTCATTAGTCGATTTCGATTATGATCGCAATCTATTTGAATTTAAACAGGATTCTGCATTGCCAGTACTTAAGAGTAGACTTAGGTCCCGTTTAAGTTATTAGCACACTATTGGTGCCAGTAGTTTTGTTATCGATACTATTAAATTCGGTTATCGGATCCCATTCATTAGCACACCTTGTCAGGCGCGTTTTTCTAACATTCAGTCAGCTCTTAATAATGCGTCTTTCGTGGAGTCGGCTATCGTGAATTAATCCACACTCACGCCGTCGTTGAGGTGCCCTTTATTCCACATGTCGTTAATCCGCTCTCTGTCTCGATACAGTCTTCAGACAAGAAGAGGCTTATTCTGGACTTACGTCATGTCAATCATTTCATTTGGAAACAGAAGTTTAGGTGTGAAGATTGGAGAGTTTTATTATCATATGTGAATAAGAGCGATTACCTTTTCAGTTTCGATCTCAAGTCTGGATATCACCATATCGATATTTTTCCGGATCACCAAACTTTCCTGGGTTTCTCCTGGGTTTTTTCTGGTACCGTTCGGTATTTTTGTTTTGCATCACTTCCGTTCGGTCTTAGCTCAGCCCCACACGTCTTCACCAAGTGTCTTAAACCACTCGTTAAGTTTTGGAGGTTTAACGGGATTAAAATTGTTGTGTTCCTCAACGATGGGTGCGGGAAAGGGGATTCACTGCCTATGGCCAAGGAAAATTCATTGTTTGTGCAATCATCCTTAAGCAGTGCTGGGTTTGTTGCCAACCCCGCCAAATCACTATGGAACCCCACTCAGCCGCTTGTTTGGTTGGGTCTAAACTGGGACTTGTACCATTTCTATTACCGATAGACGTATTTCCAAATTTATCGCTCTGATTGACAAATTTCTTCTATCTGCACCTTATGTTACGGCTCGGGATTGTGCCGTCATCGCAGGTCATGTTATGTCCATGTCGCCAGTTTTGGGCAACCTGATGACTCGTCTCAAAACCAGTTTTCTTTACAAGGTCATAAAATCCCGCCGTAGTTGGGATTCTCGTTTTAATATCGGGCTTCATAATCATTTCCTCTCTGACTTCTGAATTTTAAAAAACAACTTTCCAACTTCGGCGAAACACCAATTTAGTACAACTCTCTCATACGTTTTGACAACAAGCCTATCCATTATCGTAACTGGTCCTCGGCAGGTATTTACCTCGTAAATGACCTTTTCGAAGAGGATTCACAATTTTTAACTTTTTATACTTTCAAGGAAAAGTCTGCGATAAAAGCTCACTTTCTACAGTACCACGGCGTGATATGTGCCATCTCGAATATAAAACGTAAAAACCATTGTCCACAAACGGAAGGTGCTAAAACCGACACCAAAAGCCTATTATTCTCCGAGGCTTTCTGTAAATTAGCTTACAAATCATTTCTAACTCAAACCGCCTCTATCCCTTGTAAAAGTCAGGAAAAATGGCTGAAAGACTGCAACTTTTGTGACTTTGACTCGGTTGATTGGGGTAAGTCATATACCCTTGCTTTTCTATGTACCAACGAATAATTGGCTAGTCCCTCCCGTCCACTGCATTACTAGGGCGGTTCAGCATCTCCTTGTATGCGGTGCGGTTGGTACTTTAGTCGTCCCTTATTGGCCGTCTAATGTTTTTTGACCTTTCTTGTTCGCAAATGCAATTCAATTCCAACCGTACGTCCCTGCGTACATTCATTTTCCCGACTCCTCAGGGATTTTTGCCCTCGGAAGTTACAAATATTCACTCAATGGTTCAGACAGGTTTATAAGAGCACGGTCCTGGCAGTCAGAATTGGCGCTAAGGGGCCCTAGTTCCTTCACGCCGAGTGGCTTTATGTTGGCCCACGTGTTTTTTGTTCCGCTCCTCAGTTCTTTTGTTCTTGTTTCGCATGAAACTAGCTCGCCGAGTGGCTTGTTTACCTTTGTTTTTAAGTTGGCCCATATGGCCTTAAATAGTTTTGCATCCCGTCAGCGGCATTATCAAGCGTCCATTTTTTATTGCTGTATTGATTCCCGGTGCGTGTATGGAAGAATTTTGGCATGTATTTTTGTTCTTATCCTCGTAGAAGTTCTCAAAGATGCCTTGCAGCCTAATTTTCAACAGGTTGAAGACAGGCGACTCCGGGCACCGGTTCAAGATCTCCCCGCAGTTCTTCTTAAATCCAAAGCCGACAGTACCGCAAGGAAGTACGAAAAGGGCTTCGATACTTGGAGAAAATGGGCTTCTTAGTTTAAAGAAATTGTAATATTTCCCGCTTCTATTGTACACGTTTCATTGTTTTTTCTTAGCTTGATTCAAGAATCTGCTTCTTGCAGTACTATTGACGAAGTGCATTATGGGCTCAAGTGGGTGCATGATTTGGCAGCTCTACCCGACCCCTGTAATTCCTCGTTAGTCTTACCTTTAATAGAATCTGCTAAGAGGCTTCTTAGTATCCCTGTTAAAAAGAAAGAGCCTGTGACCCCTGAGGTTATTCAGCTTTTATTTGCTAAGTATGGATCGTCTTCAGCTAGTTTGTCTGATTTACGACTGCTTACTTTGTGCGTTTTAGGTTATGCAGCGTTCATCGAAGTAAGACTGACGTTTACAGTGATGGGGCTTGGGTTGTTATCGCTAAACCTTTCAAGCATACATGTCCTTATTTATTAGTTCAACGATATTTTGTGGCCGCTTCTTTTTCAGCGGACGGCGAAGAGTTCATTTTTCGCACTCTTGTTTTCCTTCGCGATACCGGAGCTTATAAAATGCGCGGGTCTGTTCCTTTGTCTTATACTAGAGCGCGGGAGATAGTGCTTAGCGCTTTCGATTCCATCGGCCTTCCCAGGCAAGACTACGGTCTCCATAGCCTTAGGGCCGGAGGTGCCTGCGCTGCTGCTAATGCTCGAGTGCCTGACAGATTGTTTAAAAGACACGGCCGTTGGAAATCAGACAAGGCAAAAGACGGCTACATTAAGGATAATGTTCATTCATTGTTGTCGGTTTCTTTATCACTGGGTATTTAATTTTCCGTATTTCCTGTTCTTTTAGTTCGCACACGGCTCGTGTTGACACACCCCAGTTGAGGTTGCCTGTTACTTGATAAATGTTTTATATTCGTTTGAGCGGGGTAGAGAATTAGAATATAAATGTATTTATCATGGGTTATGTAACCTTTTCTTTGGAGTGTTACATGGTATGCTGTTCTATTGCTTCATTAGCGGTAGGCTATATATATTTGAGTTGTTCTCATTTATATTCATTCGCGTCTTATGACCGTCCCTACGCCCTGAAAATTAAATACCCAGTGACCAGGGGTTTCTCTTAGACGTAGTTTTTTGCATGCTGCTATATGAAAGGTTTAGTACGTTTTGTATGTTTACTGAATCATTGTTATACGAGCATAGTTTAGATCATTTTGTAGGGTTGTTTTTCTTGCTGTAATTTTTTACATTGTCGAGTTTTCATTCTGTTTGTTGTATTATTTCCATCTATTTTGTTGATCAAGGCATAATAAAGAGGGTCGCGCACGGCTCGATTTGACACAACCCAATTGAGGTTGCTTGTTACATGATAAATGTTTTATATTCGTTTGAGCGGGGTAGCGAATTAGAATATAAAGAAAATTAACTTGTGCCTTTGCTTGAGATAAGGACTAATATGCCTAAAAAGGTCCATGTCGTTTTGACAGTTTCTTACATTATTCATCTATGCGTGCTTATCAATGATTAAACCCAGTAACTTGTGATGCGATAATTGGTCGATATTTGTAGCGTCATGGCGTAGTTGTAAGCTTGCTGTTTCCTCAGTAAGCTTATGTTGTATCCTTTTTCCAAATAACGCCTTCGTCTTCTCGGTATTGATGAACATTTGGTTTTCAGCTGACCATTTCTCGATATTCTCCAAGTCATAAGAGGAACGAGAAACTGGACAATTCGCTTAAAACCGACTTTTATCTTAATTTTTCAGTTATTTTGTACTTAGCTAGAGTATATGTAAGTTTCTCCAGTGTCGAGAAAACAATTATGAATGTTCTCTCTGTCGATAGAACCTCTATGGGGATCAAATCAATTCATAGCCTGTTGCGAATACACTGTCAGCCGTCTCTCCTGGCCGCTAAGGACGTTTCGCGGGAGAGACGTTTGCGATTCGCCCCCCAAAATTCTATACTGATAACGTAACTTTGTCAGCAATCTGGTCAACGAGCGCTGATTGGTCGAAGTAGTAAATTTATTCTTTTAGCAATTGTTTTAGAATGGCATTCGCAAGACAAATGGTCACAGAGAATCAGATGTAAGCGCCACGAATCTACAAAAGACAGTCATGATTCTTGGAATTTTTAAAATCTTTAGGGAGCGGTCATTAACTATTGGGGGGGAGGGCCGGTATTATTTCAAAAGCGAGGGCCCAAAAATTTTAGCCCCTCTCAGGTTAACAGTCCAAAACTCCTGCCCCCTCCAAAAATGTGTGCCCAAAAAATTGTAACCCTCCCCTGTAATAACATTTTGAGTATTCAAATGTTGCATCGTGAGAATCCATATGAGCGTAACTTTGAGACAATTTTTTCATTGGAATAAAAAAAAGTGTTAGTATTCACAACATTTACAAAACCCAATTTTTTTCTTTTTGTTAGTACAATAACCACACAACAGTTCAATAACCACACCAGTAGTTCAATGACCACACATTATTTCATTGAGGGTAAACTACATGTAGCTGCGGAAAAAATAGCCACAACTACGTTAGATATTTTTTAATTAGAATGTGTAGCATTAAGTAAGTGATACTCATTTAGCAACGATACAAGAACTAAATTTACAAATAGCTATGGCACATTGTTATAAAGTTTTAGTGAGCCCACTAATATAGACAGGAACCTGCAGGAACATAGATTGATGTTAATTAAGAAGTTCTAGTCTGCTCAGAAGATCTGTCATTTTCATCAGGGGCACAGTGAACAGACCTGGAAAGAGAGTAAGCGCTGAAAAGGGAAAGCTAACTCGGTCCGGAGAAAAATTCGGATCTGGTACTAGATAAATCGACAGAGTGCGCGTTGATAAAGCAGAAAACATAACGGTTAGCGGTGGATGAAACCTTGTTTTAACTCTCTTTCCTCACGTTTCAAACTACTGGTGTGGTTATTGAACTGTTGTGTGGTTATTGAACTAACAAAAAGAAAAAACTTAGTTGGTAAAAAAGTAGTGATGGCGGGGCCGATGATGATGATGCCACTGAACAGTGTCAGGAGGAGGAATCAGGAAGTGCCTTTGATATTCACTCGGGCACTGCAATGGAAGCATACGACAGTAGCAGTTCAGATGACTCTGGCCCTTACTGGAACACATTCAAATCCGCTCCTTACTATCAGCCTATTGACTAATCGTTACATCTTCACTGTACATTTGTATACTGTACATATAAAAAAACTATGTTGCATTTGTTGAAAAAGAAAAACATTCTGTTCCTGTTACTGTTTAAGACTGACTGAGTTTTGTAAAAGAAGGATTGGTATGAACTGGACCACCATAGGCGTACGGGCCGGGGGGGGGGGGGCTGCAGCCCCCCCAAAGTTTGGGCAACTCAGACTTTTAGGGCAGCGAGAGGAAATTTGGGCAAAGCCAGTTTTTAAAGACGTCTCCATGTTCATTTAATTATTTTAAAGACCTGAATATTAGCCTGAAGTAGGCGAAATAATCCAGTTACATTACAGTGGTTGCTTAGCATGTGATGAGTAATTTACATATTTGCAGTTGTTTTTTTGTTGGGCACTATACTGAACTGCACTAGCTGGAACGGGCTATTTCCAGTCGAGAATTGATTAAAATAAACTTTCGGATAACTTTCTAGAATCATCTCCACTCGAAGAACAGTGTATGGCAGATAGCATTTAGCATGGGTATTGCCTGCATAGCAAGCGTTTCCGCGCGAGTTCGACTGAAAACGCTTCAATGGGTATGAAAATGAAGAAGTGGCTGACTAATTCTCAGTTTGAATTACGAGAAGAATCTTAATTCTTTGAAAAAATCTATCGAGCGGTTTAAAATTATTCGCTGATTTGTTAAAAGAGACCGAAATGTTTACAAAACCGCTACCAAGAGTGTCTCGATACATACTAATCAAATCCTTCTTTCGATTCTAGCAATCAAGCAGAGCTATCTCCACGATCTTTCACACATGTTTTTAAAAAGATTAAAACTACTATGAGGTGAAATTGCAGGACAAAAGCGCTTCGTTTTCTACAGATAACGGCCAAACATCAAGATTTTTCTTTGCCGTATTTCTAATAATAAAAACTTCATTGCAAAATATCTCGATAACGCTCCTATGGTTTTGCTTAAACTTCACGAACATCGAGGCGACCGTATTGGAGAAAAAAGCTCCTGTGAGCGATTTTGTAAGGTTCCCGTGCCGAGAATCATTGCTGAAGTAGAATAGGTAATGGAGTCATTTCGTTGCTATGACAACTCCGATGTCATTGCAAACCTGACAATGCCAAATTTTCATCTAATACCACTGCGGTCGCAATTTTTCCAAATGTTTGCTTATGGCGACGCAGTTTATGCCCAGACTTGGTATTGACCCTGAAAAACTGTATCGAGCCCCTTTCATTTGCCAGGACGGCCTATGTTGTTGCAATATGGCCCTCATTTCTTTTCGACTCTTTCGTAAAAATTAGATTTTTTTGGGCAAATGGTTTACCCCCCCCTGGCAAAAAATTTCCCGTGTGCCTATGTGGACCACTATGAGTTAAAAAAAAACAAATACAGATCGAGTACCATTCATAACATGAAAAAATACATTTTCAGTTATAATAACATATCAACTATCCGTGCACTTTTGATCGCGGTTCGTTGAAAGAAAGGAAATTATCTGCCATTCAGATGTATTACTAGTAACAGTTGACACTACAGCTTCCCCCGCTCTGTGTATAGTATTCTTGCTCCTTGTGTAGCTCTTTGAAATACACCGATTCATAATGAAGATGTTCACACATATTCCATACAATAGGTGAGATAAATACAGGAAATAAGCGAAAGGTTCCATGCACAGTTTCGGTTCGATTTACACAGCTTTGATCAAAACATTCTCATTTTCGAGAATAGTTTATTCTAAACCATAAGAAAAGATTTAATTAGAAGTTTAATTTTTCGCTATTTCTATTTCACTTTTTACATTTAGTTCATTTTATTTGCCGGAAAGTAAGCCTCAGAAATTAAAAGAACGTTTGATCAATTCACGCTCGCGCATTCTAGTCTTATTTTAAACTTTATAGCGGAAGGACATCTGTGAGCAGGGAATAAGTCAGCACAGAATTCTCTTAATTTCTAGAATTCTCTGGTTCTCTCTCAATCATCCCCTGGAGTGTGTGTGTGTGTGAGAGAGAGACCATCTCTCCCTTGTATGACTCTTTCCAACAGACGCTCTTAGCACAAGGCTAAACTCGTTTTTCTCTCTATTGTCAGGACCCCACCACTGGTTTCCTTGTGAAATGACGTCTGAGGAACAACAACAGAAATTTCTTACTGATGACATGTCATAACCCAGATCTGGGAAAAGCTGCTTCTGATTGGCCGTGCAATGAAAACGACATCCATTGGTACACATAGAGAGGCTCAATATTCTATGTTCCCAGACAAAGAACACCAGTGCCACTAATATTTTAGTAATCATTTTGTTTTTTAAAGGCATTTACTGAGACAAATTTATGATTTGAAAATGCATAATATTAATTACATTATCATTCAAAGCAAATTTTCTCCCTTTTCATTGGCCGAGAGCCCACAACGTGACGTACGAATAACTGCCTACAAATAAAGGTCTGCTCATGTGCAATTATGTCATCCTACTGTGTTTGGCTGCAAATAATATTCTGCTCATGCATGAAAGAAACCTGACCCTTTTCTCTTTTTTGCGGTCGCTCTTTTGTGAAAATGGCAGCTTCCCGAAGATATTTATCAAAAAACAAACTTGGTCACTGAATGATAAAACAATATTGAACTTAGTTATCGAAAAATATAATGATTTGTCAGTGTCTCGCAGATCAATTATTTGCCCCAGCCTTTGGTTTTCGGCAAACAACAGTCCATTTTACAGTTGCAATACAGGTGGAAATGAGGCTGGAGTTGACCATAACCCTTCCTCCTTTATTATGTAAGCTAATTTGTTCTTTTGCTAACTAGTATTCTTAGCATAATTTTCATAACAAAAGAAAAGAGATTTGTATCAAAACAAAGGTCAACCTCAGCCTCACATTTTCTCAGAGGCTAGGGTACTTAGCTCATAACAGTAAAATGGTCTATTCATCTGCTCATGATTGACAAATCATGATATTTTGCTCAACCTCGTCCAATAATTGTTAATTATGAACTGAAAAATTTGGAAGTGTAAGCTATAACTGTATCAGCTATTTTTGAGAAGGCAAGTTAGCTAGACAGGGGTCAGGTGAGGAGAAAGATATCTTATCACCATCTCCAGGAGAATACTCCAGGGAAATGCAGAAGAAAATCAGTTAAAACAAAAGGGGGAATCACTACTTTCTTGATTGCACCTCAGTATGTTCCTCCCGCCCTTGATGATGATGATGATGATGATGAGGATGAGGATCAGAATGATGATGATGATGATGATGATAAGTTAACAATAATAATGAAATGGCTAAAAGTCCTACCGTAGAAAGGAAGTAGATCATGCTGTCAGCAGAAAATCCCCTGCAGAACTGTGGCAATGTTAGGTGCAGCTGTCCTTCTCGTCTGTTTGGATAAATAGCCCACAAAGAAAACGCATTCATGGAAGCCAAGCTTATGCTTCCTCCACTAACATACAAACAGGATGCACTCCACGTGAACTTGTATGTCGTGATCTTCGTTTCTATAGTTTCGCGCACATTTTCCCCTGTCTGTGAGATATTGGAAGTACTACCACTGATCGGAGATCGGGACGATCCGGCTAAATGAGTGAGATTGTCGCTGCCATGTAGGAACGTAACGGTGATCTTGATCAGCAAAGACGGCAAATCCACAGATGGATAAACAGCCTTAGAAATATTATAGTAGTTATCATACGGCGGCTGGGATGAAATTAAATAGCGCTGTATATGCTCTTCCCGTTCCATGCACGTTGCAGACATCTCCTGTGATCCCGTCAACAGTACCAGAAAAGCAAACTCCACAAGGAACAAACCCATTTTAGTTCCTGGTTTCTACGTCACGCTGTTCGTGAGAGTTCGTGACCTTTCGGGTTAATCGAGAGAGCCTGGGAAGAGTAGTAAAACTTTATGGGGGGCGCGGGCGAGCGCGGGCTCATTTCCCGAATGGAAGGAATGTGGATATGAAGTGGGTGAAGGTTGTGAGAATGCGATCAGACCTGGGAGTATAGTGAGAGTAAACCGTCGCCCACAGGCCAGTCAGTTACATTTATACAGCGCCAGCGCCTCAGGTGGGCAGTCAGTCGTGTCGGGGAAGGTTGGCGCATGCGGCAGGAACTGATACGGAACTGACTGAAAACCTAGCGTCCGATCCTGCATAACGTCGCTTTTTAATTCCTTCCAAGCCAGATGGCTAGGATTGGCGAGGGGCAGGAAATTCCCAGCAATGAATTTAAAAAGGCCATCTACGCCATCAGAGGGAATAATCGCCAGACGAAAGGAATGGCATGTGCGGTTGCTATTGAAGGACAAAACGAAGGCTCTGTTCTGTTAGTCACTGACACTTGGAAAGGCCCAAAAACGAACACGGGGTGTCGATTGCACCGCTATTCAAGGATAGCGCAACACTTCAAAGACTATCAACTCAAACCTGTAAGCATCAGTCAACGTGGGGACTTTTCGCTAGTTATGTGTGATGGGAAAGACAGCAGCTTTGAGATAAAGAGTCTCCATAAAAAGTGTTTGAGTGGTCAGCAACTCGAGAGGGACTTCCGGGTTTACACGATTTATCGAGATAAATGTATAGATCTGGAATTAAAATACAATAATGGTGGTTACAATCTTATTGACAATGACTTACCTGATCTCACATTATGCGGATCCCCCATCATTGATGGAGATAACTTTGAAAAATATCTTGTGGGAATTTTGACAACCAACGATGAGGGCAAAGCTATTCCTTGTTTCCTGTCTAATGGGATATTAGGTGAGTAATGGAGATAAGGATGATTGACATATATATACCATGTTTTACTTGATTAAATGCTACCCTCAAATAAACGCTGGTTTTGATTAAACGCTGAGATTAAAACAAAATTACAAATAAAACTCCTCCCTTCGAATAAATGCCGCACCCAATCAGAAGAATACAGCATTAGTGGGAGGATTTATAATAGACTGCAAGGAGTGCAATTCGGTGTGAAATCATACGAGTGATTAACAAAATTGGACAACTGCGTAGCAGGAGTCCATTTTGTTAATCATGAGTAAGATTTCAGAATGAATGGATGACACAAAGTTCTATATATATTACCAATTAATCCAAAGTATAACAAAATTTGTGATATTTTAGGCTTTTTGCTAATCAAAACACCAGAAATTTTGAGAATTTTTTGTTAGCAGTGAAAAAAAGCCATTTAAGTGTGTGTGTGTGTAATGGGCTGTACTGTCCATTACCTAGACATGACATGTACTGTCATATTACACTGTCCTATTTGTGCTGAAATTAGGACAGTTGATAGCCAATCAGGTTTGAGAAGTTTGTTATACAGAGTTATGATAATAAGAAAAATGCAATACAACTTGCCGAGGGTAATCTACACAGTCCAGATAATTACAATTCCATCTCAGCACAAAAGGCAAGAGCAAGACATGTAGGAACTTAAATTGCCTGAGTATCAGGCATTTCTGGAGGAAAAGGGGAAAGGTGGAAGTGAAAAAGGGAGAGAGCTGAAGGAGAGAAACACCTGACACAGATGCTTTTACTTCAATATCATCCGATCAAAATCACTTCCAGTCATTGGGTTGTCAGCTTCACATGTCAAAAAGCTCGCCTAATATAAATCTCACCTTACAGTTTGGCCGAGCTCCAGTGCTTGCGTTGCTATGATTTCGCTTTCAAGTTTCTGAAACCTCCAATGAGGAGTTTTCGAATACTTGTAATGAAAAACCTGCCGTTTTTGAGGAATAACATGTTTTAGGAATTGTGCTAGTGTAAGATCGCCAACGCTCTGTTTGTGAAAAAACGTGTGCTCGGAAAATTGTAAATTGCTTTTGTTTACAGAGTTACAACAGGCACTCATTCCTGAGAGTCTAGCAGCTAAAAAGCTGGTGTAGATCAGGCCGAGAATCATGCGAGGGAAAATCTCTTTTTTTTCCTTTAGGTTTTGTTGGTTATCCCTCATATTCTTAGGTGGTTGAAAGGAGCTGCAAGAATAAATAGGATGGTGCGATGGTGAAACACCTATCCTAGAAAATAACCAAGCAGCAGCAAATTCCACCTCTTCACAGAGAGCTCCTGAAAGCTGTAACAAGTTCAGTTAAAAAAAAAGTGAGAGCGTATAGCCAAGGTCAATCCGGTTGGCGAAATATGATGGCGCTCGCTTGAGCTTAAGATATTTCAAAAGTGAAAAAAAATTTGGAAGAGGAAGCGAACAAATTCCAATCACATACGCTATCGTATTCCAGCACAAGCAAAGTCAAGCTAAAGCCTTAATTGGCGCTGTAGGCTATTCTCAGTACATGGCTACCTCGCTGTCGCTCTAATTTTATTTACAGTAACAATACCCTTTTAATGGCAGGATGTTGTAAATCAGAACTTAGATATCTGAAGCACTGATATCGTCTTTTTTGTCCCAGTCTCGTGAAACCAACAATCGGACATAGTGTCAGCAGAAGCTGGTATATGAGGCTTTTCCATACTCCGAGGACATCTTTTCTTTTAACTACGAGGCTTTGAAAACACAATTCTTGCTTTTTTTTATTTTAGGAAAGAACTTCAGAGCGCCCTCTAGAGCCTTTTTGAATTTCTCTCTGTGTCTCTGTCCATAAGAGTACCACATGAAATCAAAACATCGATGAAAAATTTCAATGGCTTCTCCTTGCTGATCACTCTGCTCGTATTTGCTTGTGGTCGGTGACATCAGGGAGTATTGTGTGTTATCCAATCACTACCACATCCAGATTTTGGATGTGTCACACGATTTGCTGAATGGTTTTGTGTCAGGCCTTCCTTTATCTTCTCCCCCTCCCCCCTACCCCATCTAAAATCTCCTCTCCCCTAGCCCCTCAGGAAGGCCTGATATTCAGGCTAGAACTTAAAACATCTTTCTGTTTTACATACATAATTCAAAAAATGGTTTATCGTAATTTCTGTATTCAAAATAAAATAAATTAGGGTCATTGGGAAAGGTCTCCAATCTTAAATTAAATAGGGTAGCAAAATGAATGGACTTTTTTCTCAGAGGAACAGAATTTGAATTAATTCAAATCATAGATGGTGAACTCCTACCTAAAATGACTTTTTACAAATTTTCTTTGAATAAACGGGTGAATCAGACAGGTTTGATTTTATTTTCTTCTCATTAATTATTTTGCAATCACTTACTCTAGTATTGGCATTTCGGGTTGTCGCTTATGGGAGCCTAATTAAACTGTAGTATTTTAGTCAAATCCAACTAGTGGTCCATCATCAATGCTGCATTCTGATTGGTTGAGCAAATATTAGGCTATACGTTATAGCCCACTAGTAGCGAAAGGCGTGGGCTTTTTAGCTTCAAAAAATGATTAAAGTCTAGCTTTAACTAGCTAAAGTTTTTTTTATTCTCGATATTTTTGACCAACTAGTTGGATTTTTACTAAAACAATAATTATTATTCCTCTCACCCTCATGCCTTGGGCCTCATGGGCTATTGACTCAGAGCCCATTCAGACTCAAGGAATAATATTAAATAGCTATTCAACTTTATTATTCATCATATACCCTACATGTATTTACTTCTTATAGAACAGCCTGCATTCACCACACATCCTGAAGATCGTCAGACACGGAGGGAAGGGGAAAATATAACCTTCGCAAGTGATGCAAATGGCATTCCTGAACCAAAATTTACTTGGACCAAAAATGAATCTGCTGTAATTGTCAATGATAGAATCAGTTTATTAGCAGCTAACAAACAACTGAACATTACAAATGTGAATACGAGAGACAGTGGAAAATACAGATGTGTAGCTACCAACCGTTTTGGCACAGTTTACTCTGATGCTGCTACGTTAACAGTACATTGTAAGAAAACCTTTCTCACTTTTTACTTAAAACCAATTGAAAAATCCTGTAGCACTAAGTAAACATTCTTTTACATTCCTTCCATTGCTCCTTTCCTGGATTATCTCTCAGTCAGTCACTCCATATGAGCACTGCCTTTGAAAAAGGGGCTTGTCAGGTGCCCCTCTAACTTGATTACCTTTCACTATTCTTTTATTCAGAATCAAAAAAGTTGTATGTGTGAATTTTTGGTTAATTAAGGGGACCCTGTCTATTTCCTTATTCATTTTAATATCTTTATATGAGAAGTGTCTGCACTTATGATTAGGGTTGTGAGAAAGTTTTGATGTAGACGGCTGAGTTGTCAGAGTAAGTGACCAGTCCAGCAGGGATATTTTATTTAAAAAAAGTGAACTGTAAAGAAATGCCAAGCAGAGTAGCCTGCTGAACTAACCAGGTAGGCAGCTATTTTCCCTGGCAGCCAGCTACTTTTGACAACCCTGTATGTTACTCAAGTAAACCAGTTTCTTGTGGTCTTGGACTAGTCTCCAGAGTACTGCTAAGGTAAACACTGATACTGTCAATCAATACATTGACTGTGATTATCGAACAATTATCAGTATCACATTTACCTTTAAAGGACTTTGTTTCCTTTGTCAACACGTAAAGCAATTTCTGTAATCTTAGTTTTGTTTTGTGACTGTGTCTAGTTTTAAGATCATTGAAGTACATCATTAACTTCGGTCCTAAGTTTTTTTTGTAAAGTAGATATTAAACTGAAAATGTACTTCATTCTGATTAAGAGGGTGCATTTATTCATTAATTTCTTATCACAGATAAGCCTAAATTCACTGAACACCCAGAGAGTCAGACGAGGAGGGAAGGATCATCTGTAGACTTTTTAAGTGATGCACATGGTGTTCCGGAACCAAAATTCTCTTGGATCAAAGATGAAACTGCTTTAGTAAAAGAAAGTAACAGAATCAGTTTCTTACAAGATAAGAAACAACTGAGGATAACAGGTGTGAAAAAGGAAGACGGTGGAAAATACCGATGTGTGGCTTCCAATAAAGTGAATGATGACGTTAAATCCAATCCTGCTACCTTAAAAGTGGAAGGTAAAAATACTTTTGCTTACTTCATGCTTGAGCCCAGTAGCTCATATATACTTCAAGTGCGCATTATTTTGACATGGATTCTATCTTGTATGTGGTAAATAATCTGTAATGCAGTTGACATAGAAACAAAAAAAGGTGGGCAGTTACAGCCAGTAAAATGTTGAAAAACAAATAGTTCAATGTGAAAGTATTTCCAAAGAGGCATTTGAACAGTCGGCACACCATAGGATTTCATCCATTGACTGCAAAGTTAGAACCGCCTTGAGAGATTCTATCAATTTACCCTGTGAATGGCAGGTGTTTATAGTAATAATTAAGGGCTTGGACAAGAACTATGCTTATAAGTAAGTGAAGATTTTCCTGAAGATAAATATTGTTCAAAAATTGCTAATTTTTTTTTTTTCAAAAGATCCTTTTCTTAATCAGAAATAGGTTCCTGCTTTTTTTTTTTTTTTGTTATGACGCACTGGATTCAACTTAGCTTTTCGATGGGAAGCAAAAGGGCAAGGTAGAGCTGTATGACTTCCGATTAAATTATACTTGCCTGTCTGAATCGCAAACTGCAGGAGTTTCATCATTTTTTATGCTTTTGACAAGCCAATGCATGCCCTTGGCTAGTTTTTCCGCCCAAATCATGTGCCTTGTTAACAAAACTGCGACATGTGCAGTTGACAGTCTCGCTTTGCCATTGTTTGCGGGCCGATTTTAATGTTCCTATGGGGTAGCTACGCAGGCTATAATTTATCCAGGGACTGATGATTTATTGCGAGCTCAAAATTGGCCTTAATTAGTTTAGCCACTGATATTCGTCCATAATCATTACCAGGGCGTAAGAAGCTAGGGCGTTGAAACAAGCGGGGTCGAGAGATCTAGCTGTGATGCAAGGGCCTGGGTACTACCAAAGAGAAAAAACAAGATGGCGGACATTATACTGGGTCGTCAGAGAGATTATCCAGCGGACGTTAGCCATTATCCCTTGGCATTGATTTGCTGCAAGCAATAGCGAAGGAGCAAATTATTTTTTCTCACGTTCGTTTTCTGTTTTGTTAATTTTTTTCCCCGCGAACAAATATCTGTATTGAAGATAGTTCCACCTCCGTGACCTGTATTAAAATTTCGTGACTTTGTAAGAAAATGGCATCACAACTCAGATGAAAGCACTGACATCATTTTTAGACTAATATTATCGATTTTCTACTTCCGTTTAATAACAAGTTGTGTAATTCGTCATCTGCTATGGCCTTTATGTTTTGCTGCCCAGTTTCAAGGCCATATGATCTGTTTTCACTATTAAAGTTTGGATTTGTTGGTGTACATAAGTATTCTTCTCTAAACACCTTATTGAGCTATCTACAATATTGAGCATTACAGTTGGACAGATTGTGAAAACTAAAGTCCGGCGCCATTTTCCTCAGCTAATACCAGAGCAACAGGGGTTTTCCACTTTCATCGAAAATTTGAACATTGACTTTGCTGAAACTGATTTCCGAAGGGGCGGATTTTTAAGCGTCATTTCCTGAGGTTTCACTTTCGTTTCCGTCACCAGTAAGCTACGGTCCACTTTGAACAAGTCGTGTGGTATTTAGTTTCTTCCCTTGTCTCGTTTTTTTTGTTCTCGGCACTTCATAGCTCGCAATCCAGTGCCCAATTACCAGCTTTTAACGTGATCGCATAACGGCTTGATCGGTCAAGTGCATATTCCATTTTATTGTCAACAAAGACGCTTCGTGCTATATTGGCTGAAAAGGTTAACTACAGTCAAGGTCACTTTCGTCTCTCCTTGTTTGAATTTCACTCTAGTGAAGCACGTTTCTTTGTAAAATGACACGCTGTTTAATAAGTGCTGTTTTCGCGGTCGGATACTCGCAGTAGGGAGCATCTCGCGCAAGTGGCTTGTCCTCCGGAGTGTACACGCCAAGTACGCAAGTCTTGTCGAAAACGCACAATTAAATTATTACATGGTGGCAGCGTTTTATTCGGGTAATCTCTAAAGTTGCGTCGAGATAGACAGAACCGAAGAGCGAGCGAGAAATGGCAGAAGTGCGTCTTTCGCGTTGCCATGGATGAAGTGGGACGCTTCTGATCCGATAACTGCATTCAGAAGATTCAAAAGAAATGTCAGGTTATGTTTATAATCGTAATCTAATTAAGCAGCTTGGCACCATAAACATACCGTGCAAGTACAAGAGAAGAAGATCAACTGTATTTTCTGTGTCACAGACACCGCTGGGCTAGCCATTCTTGGCTTAAAAGCGTGCACTGCGCTGTTGTTACATTGTACGCTCAAAACAAGTCAACCAGACCAAGCAGGACCAACAAGCAGCCTCAATATCTCAGCTCAACATTCAGACATAAGCAGAAGAAGCGCGAATTATATCGAAAGCCATGTACCAATTGAAGTGCAGTCCTCAATCAGGAGTAAACAAGACCTAATGGAGATGTACCCTGAATGTTTGAACAGTACCGTTAAACCTTCTGGTCATCAGAAAAAAAAATGGGCGACTTTAATTTGTTTATGCTTCGATCCTAAAGACCTGAGGAAGGCAATCAACAGAGAACACCATCCGATCCCTATCGTGGAGAGAAAAAAAACCCAAGTTAACAGGTGCAAAGCTCTTCAGCAGGCTGGACGCTCGAAATGGCTACTGGAGTGTAAAATTAGACAAAAAATCATATTTAACAACCTTCAATACGCCATTCGGCAGGTTCCGCTTCCTTAGGATGCCGTTTGGTGTACGAATGAGTCAGGGTATTTTCCAATTCAAGATTGACAAGACATACCGTAATTGTGAGGGAGCCATCGGCATTGTAGATGACATTACCGTCTACGGGAAGAATGACAAAGAACATGACTTCCACTTACATGAAACCATAGAGCGTACCAGGAAAGCTGGCATCAAGCTCAATGATGAGAAGTGTGTTATCAAGACAAAGGAGTGCAATTTCTTCGGCATGCTTTACACACCAGATGGGGTCAAGCCGAGACCAGACCAAGTCCAAGCCATAAAAAACCTGGAACCACCCAAAGATAAGAAGGAGCTTCACACTTTCCTGAGAATGGCAACCTACATGAGCTCATTCATTCCCAAGTTAGCTGACCACACTGTGCCCTTAAGAGACCTCTTAAAAGAGAATGTAGACTTCGCGTGGAACCCATCACACTCGAAAGCCTTTGAAAAGGTGAAGTCATTAATCTCCAATTCAACTACTCTGGCGTATTACAACAGGAATGAAACAGTTGTCCTTCATGTTGATGCATCGATCAAGGGCCTGGGCGCAGCTCTGTTCCAGAATAACAGACCGATAGCGCTTGCATCGAAAGCGCTCATTCCCGCGGAAACACGGTATGCCAACATTGAACGAGAACTATTAGCAGTGGTCTATGGCTGTGAAAAATTCCATTCTTATCTCTATGGAACATCGTTTCTGGTTCAATCCGATCATCGTTTCCCAGAACAAATCCACAAAAAGAATCTTACGCAAGCGCCCCCACGCCTTCAAAGAATGCTGCTGCGTCTATCACCATATGACTGTGTTATTAAATATCTTCCAGGAAGAGAAACGGTCACACGCCTCTCGCCGTTAGACGAATTCGAGGCACTAGATATGAATGTAAAAGTTCATCATCTAGTCAGAATCACTCCAGCTCCACTCTTACAGCAGTTATCCCAGCAGGTTGTGCAAGGCTGACCAGACAGTGTTAAGGAAGTTGACCCGACAGCAAAACCCTACTGGTCGTTGCGAGATGATATATCGGTAGAAAATGGGTTAGTACTTCTTGGAAGCCGTGTCATAGTCCCTGAATCCTCAAGAGGCAACATCTTGCAGCAAATCCACGGAGGATATTTTGGCATAGAAAAATGCAAGCTGCGAGTCAAATCCAAACGGTGAAGAGGTCTATCCTAAAGTGTTTAGAGAAGACATAAATCTAGCCCTGTTGGCACTCCGAACAACACCCCTGAGTCCCAATATAGCATCGCCGGCTGAACGCCTCAGTAGTAGAATTTTAAATCCACACTCCCTGGAAAGATCTACCCATCAAAAGACCAAGAAGACTTTAGAAACTGGCTGAGGGCGAGACAAGACAATCAGAGCCATTTTTACAACAGAAACACCAAGGAACTCCTGAATTATACAAGGGTCAAGCCATCTATGTACAAGATCTCGAGAGGAAGACATGGAGTCCCGCTTAGGTCGTAGATCAAGGAAATACACCCCGGTCCTATACTGTGGAAACGGAGACCAGTGTTCACCTACGAAGGAATAGGATCCATCCGATCAGACCAAACAACTCATCCAACAGTCCAGCCAATTCTCGGTTTTCACTCACGTGAGAAAGCAGAAATAAAAATGGAAACCTTTTAATACAGAAAGTCTAGAATCTGGGAAATGAAAGAAGATAAATGTACAAAAAGCCTTGCCAAGAATCAGTTCTATGCAATTGTTCATATGCGAGATATTCGGAAAAACGTTTTACCCAAATTTATAAAGCTTTGTATGGAGACGCCATGTTTGTGTCCCTTTCAGGGGCACAAATATTGCCGCCGAAAACCAACAGAAACATCTGTTTTTGAGTTTTCCTACTTATGCGTGAATGCTTCGCTTGAGGAACTCATAAAGATTTAAAGGAATATTTATTCTAAGACAAGGAATGTTTAGATAGCAAACCCGGGATAGCAAAATCTCCAAAAATCCGTAATGTTTTTAACCCACTTAAGAGCTTTCCCGGCCGCCAGCCAAATGCCGCGTCACGCAAAAGCCTGGAAATTCAACCGTCCTGTATCGCAAACAAAGAACCCTTTTAACCGAAAATTTGTTTGTATAAAGGTTTTAAGGTGCTCTAATATCACATGAAAGTAGAAACTCAGGAAGAAGCGATAGTTTCTTAGTTTGAATTCTAATGACGTCATGTGAAAACCAAGAATAACTCGTCGACCAGCATCCCACAAGGAAGTACGACTACACTCAGAATGCCAAGTCTTCAAACATTGACTCACGAGATCCCACCTCGGTAGAAACTGAGAAGAGGCCAGCGAAATCTCGCTCGAGTCGCGAAATCTGAGCACCGGAAGGACTTAATCTTTGACTGCTATTTTATTGAATATATTTTACAATATCTGAATCTAAGACAGCAAATCCCCTTTTGAGAGACTTACTCGTTTTCTTTGCTTACAGAAGTTGAAGTTACTATGAAAAAGACAGAGATTTGAAGGACTGTTTTTTGTTTCATTGTAATGTATGTTTATTGTTTAAGAGAAGGGGATGTAACATTACATATGCCCGTGTAGTATTGTGCAGCAATGCATTGTTTCTTCTAAGCCTAATCAGCGTGTATTGTATAATAGCACTGTTTGTATGCCCATAGGCTAAGTATTAGCATATACTGTAGATAAATACTCAAGTAGGACATAATGTATTTGTTGGGGTGTACATTTCAAGTACACAAGTCGTGTCGAAAACTCAGCATTAAAGTGTTACAGCTAGAACTAAACGAACCTCTTAGCAGTCAATTCCTAGCCTGCATAACAGGCGCTTTATGAGCCAAGCGAACGCAGCGTTTTGCACGAAGCACAAGACCAGGGGATGAGAAAAAAATAAGCGACTGTTCCAGTCTATTGTTCTGGCTTTTCCCACGTTCATTACATGAACGTCATATTCCAATAATGGTTAATTGGTGACGCGTTGTTCTGGCATGTTATGTTCTTTTGACTATGCTGTTCGAGAAGCTCTTCGTTTATTTCCAAATATTCCAGAAATATAGGAAACACAAAAGAAATGGTTAAATTTATTGCTTAAGATGAAAGATGTTCTTGGATTGCTTTAAACGGGGTTTGGAAAAAGCCTGATTTACTAACTTTTTGGAAGTTTAATTTTTAAAGTGTTGACAGGCCAAACACGACTCATCGGCTCGTGATAATGTGAAACGTGGCCTTGGAGCAACAAGTTTTCCTTCTTTTCATTCTCGCCGCTATGTTTGGACATAAATAAGACGCTACGGAGCGTACACTTCGGCGTCGTGGTTTGGAACTGATTAATTGTAAATGCGGAGGAATAGTAAGAAATGAAATATGGTAAGAGTAAGGTGTTAATTTGTGAAATTATGGGATTTGTCAGGATATTCTGAAAAGAGCAACATCCAAGAGGCCTACTTGCCAAAAACTAGCATTTCGGGGCAAATTGTCTCTGAGATACTAGCCCAGTTATGCTCTGATGACTCCATACAAATCCTTCTAAATTTGACTTGGGTCTAAACGTTTAGACCTAAGTCAAATATGAGGTTACTGGCGGTGAATAACAAGTCTAACAAAACAAACGGTGAAAAAAGACTTCTCTATTTTTCTTAATCACATCAGGCTTCAAAAACAGCATAGCAGTCTCATGTACTGATTAAAGATATGTAAGGCATGGCTAAAGAGTCAGTTACGTTGAGCATGGAATTGGCTAAAACTCAATGTTACGAGTTCGAATGTTTTGAGGATGATTATTCACTGACTATCAGCACGCAGGGATGTCGGATTAACACAAGGAAGTTTAACACCAAAGGAACATAGCCTTTACAGATCTTTAAAACACAGCATCTGCCAACACAAACTTGACTTGATCTTAAGTAAAACTACATAGCCTCTGCCAATAATAACAAACTCTCACTCGAACTTCAGATATCTTACGGCTTCCGCCAACTTGTAAACACAGAACTTGAAAATCGACCTTCGTGACACTTGACTAAACACAGCAGTTCAGCTCGTGGGAAAAAACTTAGTTCCTCAAAAGAACTCGCTTGGAACTTGTATACCGTTTTACATAAGGTTCTAGAAAATACTAAACAGGCGAATAGTAGTAGCTTTTCGACATATTTTTGATTTTAGGAACTGATGCAAATCTGCTGACTCATGCTGAAATGTAAACATGCCCTAATTAAGAGAACGTTCGAGAAAGTCACGCAACGCATGAAAGCAATTTTACTACGTAACTCTCAACAAAGACAAAATGTCTTTGTGCAGCATTTTGTAACTTTAAATTCATCATAAAACAGTTCGAAAGGAGGGCTCACTCGTGAATTGTTTGAACTTGCACGCCCAATCTTGTCCGGAAACTAGTGTATCACTTTTTTTTTCACTTTTTCATATCCCGAACTACCCTGGGTCGCTGTAGCGCAGTCGGTTAATCCCTGAACTTAGAGTTTTCTTTGATCTGACAGGTCACATAGGTGAGTCGGTTCAAACCCCGGGAAAGCCAAAATAATAATTCTTTCTTCCTCGAAAAAGTAGCTGAATAAAACCGAAAACCAATAGACTTTGCGTGCCCAATCTTGTCAAAAAAAGTCAATTTTGATACATTACTGAATCCTTTACTTCGCGTTCCGCCGAAGTAACTAAACTTTGGCTGAACAAGTCTTATTTTTGCCGCAGTCATGTTATTAAAGGCGATTCATGCCCTCGTAGTTGTTATTTCCTGTGGTTTATGCTACTGTCGGTGTTTCTGGTAGCCAGAAAGGTGACAATTTTCTGGTAATGGATCGTGTTTTCCTTGGTCCTTTTGACGTCACCGCTTTCAGTCATTTCTTGTGGGCGGCAGAGCCAGAACAATGGACTGGTAACGGGGCTTATTTTTTTCTCTTCCCCTCGTCTCTCTAGCGCTTCGCACTCGTCTCACGCTTTTAGGGCTCGCAATTAATGTTTTGGATAACTACCCTTCGGGTTAGTGGGCATAAATTATACCGACCAAATTATAAAGTTTATTATCCAAGAATCTGAACTTACATTATATGAACAAAATTGTACTAGTAAATGGGGAAAACTTACGGACGGATTGGTTCAAAACATAATTTTCCATTTGGTTTTCTCGATTTCCATATCCTCTTCACAAATTTTGGCCAGGGACCATTAGTCTTCTGAAAAACTATCAAAGGATCTTTGCATCTGATCTGTATAATAAACAGGTTTCACAAACGAGCCACTTCCAAACAATGCCAAAAACAAGATGGTGGCGGTATATTAAGGTTGTGCAATGCACGTTTTTCATGTTGCTTGATTGTATGCTATCTTTCGAAACAAATTGTTCAACGAAGAAAACAATGTTATGCAAAAAAGAAACACATCAGCCTATTGGGAAAATTAAGATTCATTTGCAAGAAGAATTTCTATGAATGAAACTACTTATTTAACAGTTATTTTTACTAACCATGTCGGGTTACTTCGGCACATTTCTAGTAACCAAACGTTGGAAACCACTACAACCATTGGTTAACGGGTTACTGTTAATTTCGAGCCCTAGCTTCGCATAAAATGCCGCATTTGCCTTGCTTGGCTCATAAAACGCCTGTTATGCAGGCTATTCAACTCCCTACCTACTAATATTGCATATACCTAGTAATTTGAAATGTTAGTTAAAGCCCTGACAGGGTGCAAAGAAAGTCAGTTTTACAGGTTGCCATTCGGACAAGTTCCAGGTTGAAGCTATATTATGTACTAGCCCAAGATTCATATTAACTACTAGCCTTAAAAAAGTTATCATACGTAATTCATTACACCTGTCCAATCATTAATTAATAACTTGCTCTATTAATTTATAGCAATATTGATATATGTAATAATTTTCACTTTGTAGGATAAGCTTGAAAAAACAAATTTTTGATCCATATGAATTCATTAGGAATTATAAACAGTTTGTCTCATAGTTCTTCTGTGATTAGAATTCAGAGAAAATTTCACTTACTCGTCGGCCAAGCCAAGAAAAGAATTAATCACGTAAATAGTTTACACTTTGCGTACCAGGTTCGACGTGGGACTTGTGTGTTAACTCTAATTCTTGATCCGGAATATTCCTGAGAGCTGTATTAGGCCAGTGGGATTCAGGACGCCATAGGAACGTAGGCCCTTGTAGCCATCCGTGATTTAAGTTTTACCCTGAGAGAGTCAAGCCACGCGAAACGTCGATTTAGGGATCCTGGCACGTGATTCCATTCTTTCGGCTGAGAGTTCTCTCTTATTTCTTTTACCCGATTGGCACTGTAAGTCTGAAAGCGACTTTTATCATTCTTCAAGTAGTGGAGCACCATTTCGCTATCCGTCTAGTACTTTGTGCATTTGATAGGCAGATCCATTTCCTGTTTCTACTTACCCCCACCATAGTAGCAGGAGAAAACTGTAACATTGCAGGAGAATATTTTGCAAGAGGATCCATGTGTGAATAAAAAATAGTCATAGGCTATCGAATGCTAGCCGGAGAATTCTGTGTCGTAAAAGGAGAATTCTCCGATCTCCAATGCCTAATGAACAATCTGCGACTTAGAGACTTTTGTGTTCCCGTAAGCCCATTATGTCTTTATGTTTTTTTCAACGGGCCCGAATGTGTAGCTTTTACATTTATACCTCACAAAATCTGATCTAAAGTTTTACCGTAAGGTGTTTATTTTCTTTGAGGACAGACATAGGAAAGCAAACGATAACCTTCTTCGCTGCTTAATAAGGTTACTATAATTCAATCTTAAAACTACACAGACTGTGCGGTTCGTGTTCAGGTGTTTTGCAGTGCATTCATGGTTTATCCATGGTGACGACGATGTCAAAATGTAAAAAACGTCCATGAAACCTTCATAAATACAGAAATTCCCTTTTAAAAACTTACTTTCCTTGACCATAGAGTGTAGAATGTACCTGAAGTTTCTTCAAAGACTTCGCTGCCTTGGTTGGTTGAAAACAAGCCAAGCTGCCCGCTGTGAAGAAAACATGTTTGAATTCCTCGAAGGGTAAAATTTCATAGCGAAAAGCTTTCGTTGGTCCACAAAAAGAAAACTGAGTGTTATTTTGAACTTTCTCTTTTCATTTGTGATTTTAATCGATGTATTTTTTATTTTATTTTTTTTGAAAATGCAAATCTTTGGTCTTGCCACCACGTTCGCCAGCCATTTTGTTGATGGATGTCAGTTACTAAGGTGTCAAATCTGTTTCTTCCCCTTCCCCCTAAGGGGTCGACCATTTGACTTTTTAGGCAGAGTATGGGGCTGATTTAGTTTGGGTAAGAATTTTTTCCCGAACCTCTGGAGTTAGAATTTTTCCCACAAGATATAACGATGTAAAATGTTTTTTCAGCATTATACGCCATGAACGATATTTTGTTTCAGTGCAGGATATATTTCCCCAGCTATTTCCTTGCAAGATTTTTTCCCCTCGAAATCAGTCGGCAGGATATTTTTATTCATAATACGCTCAAAAGTCAAATGGTCGATTTTTGTCCTTAAAATAGACCAAACATTTTCTCAGTAGACAAATTCTGAATGGTCAATCATTTCTAAAACCTTTTGGACAATTGGGGACGAAACACTCTAAGGGAGGAGGGGAGGAATTAGTTTTCTACTTTTAGTACCCCACGCGGAAGTATCGTCCGAATGGTCGGCGTTCGTACGCTGACATCATAACCAACTTTTCTCAGATCCATAGGTTTACAATTTCCTTTGGCTATGGGGCTATTCACAGAAGCTCGGCTATTAAATTTAGACGAGAATTATCAAATAGATTGTTCTTGGGATCTGTTAGCATAACCACTCGATCACGATTGTCTACTCCCTGATTATGTGTATTAGTTCTTTTCCTCTTGCGCAACAAAGGAAGCAGCTTTTGGCATAATAAAAGTCTGTGGCTACAGGCATAGCACTGCCATTTGTCACCGAGTTTGATAGTGAGTATAACAGCTCCTAGACCAACCCCATTATATCAAGGTCAGGAGCTCATCACTCCGGGTTTTCCATGGCTACTTTTGACCGGAACGTGACCGGAAACGTTGTGACACTCATTTAAACTTGAAACTTGCGTTAGTGTTATCTTTTTTCTTGATTGACATTTGAAATCTTGAAATCAGAGTAGCTGAAAAATAGAATGTTGGGAAATTACCTTTTGTTGTGATGGGTAGGAGAGGAAGATTTACGAGCGGATGGTTATATAAAAAAAATAGCATTTATGATTTAAGTGAGTTATTCTGAGCCCCACAAGTTCGGTACACTTTTAAGTATCTTAGTGCGTTAGATTTTCAGCATATTTGTACATTTTCTCGTGTTTTCCAACCAGTTAAACTCTCTGTGCTTGAGACTTCCCTTTCCTCATCCGGCACTTTTCCTGGAAGTCATACTTAGTTCTGCTTGGCTGGTGGTTATTTTAATGTGTAAAAACTAACATGCCATCACGAGCCCTTAATTGTTAATGTACAGCTTCTGTTTCACCCATCTGTTGCAGATATAGGATGGTTTCTAAGGCTTTACCTCTATATTACTGGCAACAGTTCGATTGGTGGAATTCCCAGGCCAATCCCAGATAAAGTAATGGTAGAAGCCGTGAGGACTGTTTTTTCCCCGACGGCGGAACGTACTATCTGGACGTACTATCTTAAGTCAATTCTTGTAGAATTGCACTGTTATACGACGGAAAATTTCCTCTCTTTAGTGGAAGACCTCGAAAAAGGAATAGTAAAGAAACGGCTGGAGGAGGAATTTGAAAAGGTTGGATGCAAAGGAGAACTGGAAATAACCATCACAAATAAAGAGGAGGTGTATGAGGCACTGGGTGAGATAAGGTAATTTTTACGCTTTTTTCATTTGAATTTGTTTTTGTCGTTTGATGGCTACAATATATATGTTGTGGTTCAATTGTATCCTTGGTTCAACTTGTATTTTCGTTTGTTTTGGGGTTTGGTAATTTGTGATAATGATTTTAAAACAAAAGAAAATAAAATTTAAACCAAGGATAAAATTGAACCACAACATATGTAATTATATAATTTATATAACATACAAGTCATACAAGGACTTGCTCACTAAAATAACCTCATCATTTTAGTAACTTTTGTTACTACACAAGCCATACTAATTGCTGCCCCCAATTTAGAGCTATAAAATCGTCTAATCAAGCAGGCACACCATGTATATTTACACCTGGTCCCCTCCGCCGCCAGCTTGAAGAGTATTTGTTGTTCGGGTTGTCTCTCTAGTCACACTGTCGGGGAATGTGTGCAGTTTTTTTTTATGACCAGGAACAATTTTCCTATCCCTTAGCTTTGTAAATAGGCATTTATATTAGCAGTAGCCCAGAAATTTTCAAAGATTAGAAGACTCTTTCAACCGTTATTGCTGCGGAGCGACCGTAGGGAGCGAGCAGCAACATAATCAGGATTTAAGGGAAATATACAGCTTTTTCGAGAAAGGTTGTCGAAAAAACTGTGCACGCGACAACCCGAAAGGTAATATGGGATATCATCAATGCACTTTTCCTGACACTGTAGCTGTCGAATCTACTTTTGTTGCTTTCTTTTAGCACTCGCAAACATACGTCCATGGCTTCTCGTGCCATTCTTTGATATTTTTTTTGAAAAAAAGTGAACTCGAAATCACCCACAATACCTTTTGGGATTGTCGCGTGCACTTTTTCCGACAACCTTTCTTGAAATAGCTGTATAAGGTGGGACGAATTCTCGAATTCATCACTCTTTACCAGAATGCATTGCATTTAACCAGAGTACATTGCGGTACTTTTTTACCAGAATGCATTGCGCCACGAACAACTCAAATAAAAACACGAGAAAGTTCGGTGGTTGAGAGCGAGCATCGTTCGCTGCCCAGACTCAGAGTTTCTTTGTGGCAAGTTTTCTACAGCACGGTTAGAGGTCTAACCAAATTTAAGACACGCAGGATTCTTTCAGATGAGTACGATGGTTAACTCGGAGATTGGATTTCAATTCAAGAGCCTTTGACTCGTCCAGGCGTTAAACTTGACGAGAAGATGAGCATTTGCTCTTCGACTCTGCAACGCGGGGGATAAACAAATTCCAGCTTGCTAGAAGGTGATGTGAAAGTGAGAAAATGTCATGCCCTGCTATTCGTAAGAACCTGTATGAGCCTAAAATGGATGTGATTTTGACCATTAACTTCAAAATAACAGCGGAAATCGAGATAGTAAAACATATGTTTTGCTTGCTACTCTGCAGACGAGGACGTGTATCGGCGTTTTGTAAAGCATAATTATGTTCTTTCATTCATTCATTGCCATGGAATATGCGTTTACATTGTTTTTTTGCTGTTAATAGCTCAGTTAATGCAGCTCGATTATCTTGCAGGCGGAAGTTTCATGGAAAACAAAAGGCATTAAGTTAAAGACTTTTCAAAAAGGTTACGTAATCAGCCGCTGTGGTTTATTGGCTAGGTGTAGTCGCGTCGAGCCGAAGGGGCCGGGATCGAGTCCTTCTCAACTCTTTTTTTCCTTCTGTCTTTTTTTTGTCCGTTTTTTTGTGTTGTTGTTTTCTATAAATATATGCATAAATAACTGTTTTTTAATAAAGTGCAATAAACAGCAAGAAAAGTATCGTATTTCCAGAGAAAAGATAGGACACCGTATATTAAATATATGGATAAAGAATTTGAATTTCTATCATTTCCTACAGTTAACTGTGGGAAAACCAGAGTTGATAACCACTTGATCATTTTCTTAACATCGTTTCCACGAGTTCTCTCTATAGACTGGTAGTAATTGTTACTTTCCAACATGTAAATAGGACATTCAATGTCATTTTCGATTTTTTTAAGTCTGACTGCCTAACTAATGCCAGTATCAACAGATTGTGCCGCAGCATTACTATCTTTTATCTTTTACTTCTATTTTCCAAAGTGCTACGCAGCTTAACGGAAATTCTTTCGTCATTTGTTGATCATATCTTTTAGATACCCTAGTTTTAGAACTTTTAACATTACATTTTTTTCATCTCCGAAGAAAAATTTACGTTAGCAAACTGCCATCAGCTGCTTTTGGAGAACTTATCTGTGACCCCACGTTTTGCCTTTTCTGCCTGCCAATGTTTCTTCGATCACTTTAGAGGTAATTTCTTCGTTATGGTTCGCGCTGCGTCCATAGCTCTTGGCAAGGTCAGCTAGCGAGGTCGGTTTCGTGTTCACGTTTTATTGTTGGAGTAGGCATCTGCTTTGTTTTTATCGAGGTTTCTAGCTAGTCTTATCAGTTTCGAATATTTAGCGTTTTCCATACGGCGCACCTTGCTTAGCGTTTGCTTGCTATTTCTGGCATTACCTTGCTGTTATTTGTCTTTTATCGCGTCCTCTTTGTTTGTTTATCGCCTTCTTGCCCAGTTGGGACTGGCTTATTAGTGCCATTGTTTCTTACCCGCCTATTGCTCTCCCTCTTATAGGCGTTCATTTGCACGTTTCTTTGTCGTGTTATTGTTTTTCAAGGGTGGATTTGCGCTTACTCGGTGCGAAGAAAGCTGCCGCGTGGACAAGTCTGTTTTGTTAAACTCTGACTTAGTGACCACGGAAGTCTGCAGAGCAGCCGACGGCCTTTGAATCCAGCGGCGTGGAGAGCCATAGAGTCAGTTGTGCTGTATTCAGTTATGATTACCTGGCCCAGAGAGCCAGCTGCCAGCGCCCTCGAATGAGTCGTTGAACTGGTTCGTTAAGAGTAGTATCCCAGGGGCTCTTTCCCCAGTTCTTGAAAAGTTTCGGCGCCATTTTTCCTGACCCAACTTACCGCCTCTGTGTCTCCGAGGATGGAGTCGACCCAAATTAGATACCGGTATGTCGGACTTAATTGATTCAAATGTCGATCTCTTCATGTACTCATCTGAAGGAATAAGGTTCGGAACACGAAACGTTTGACGTTTGATTTGGGCCAAAGTTCCATTGTATCTTACTTGACAACGAGATTAAAAGAAGGGAGTTGCAACGTGTCGCTTCGTGCTAACCCAACTCAAAAGAAATTTCAGCAAGAAATTTAAGGACATTGTTCCCCGCAGTAGCATGGCTTAATTTTTTACCCGTCAACCATAAACAACTCAAGCTTACAAATAGGAGCCACTGAACGCATCAGGCAACTGTTCAAGTCCAAGTTCTAGTTTTTTTTTCCCCACAATACAAAACATGGGTACTTTAATATTAAAAATCTAATGGCGATGGTAACCCTTAATTATAAGTAATAGGCTGCCTCCATTAATCATTTTAACAAAACATTAACAAATGTATACAGGTCAAATCAATGGCAGAGCTACTTAAAGGGGCTACGTCAGCTGAAGAGTATGCGCGCTGAGGTTATGCAAAGTACTTTCATCTGTCAAAATTCTATATTTGTTTTATGTGTGAATTTCTCTGTCGCGTACACTTGAGCCTCGAAATTTACAACGACGTTTCCAAGCGAATGGGGTTTGGAGAAGGGATATTTTGATAGAATTTATGGAACGTTTCTTCTCTGATTATGCTAAATCAAGTTCCCTCAATTTCATCGTCAAGAATAAAATTGTTGAGATAACTTTACTTGTAGTTTTGAATTAAAAACACATGCCATTCATGAAAGTCGATTGCAAACAAAAATTCAACAACAGCATATTGTCATGGTCAACATAATATATCAAATTTTATTTTTTAAACGAACTACAAAATACTCTAGACCAAAGATAAAGACGACGACTTGTCTGTAGCCACTTTTTTAAAACTTATATCCTGTCAAAACAAAGCAACGCTGTTTTTGATGTCTTTGTTTTGATCTTCGCGAAACACACATTTGCGCAAAATCGTTCGATTGTGCCGCCGAATCACTGAGAAAAACAGAACCAAGTATCATTGGTATACTATTCCATTTTAAGCAGTCTGTGAATAACGAGGGAATGTAAACTCTGCTATTTTCCAAAAGTCCGAGCAAATTTGCTTGAACACAGACAGTAAAATAGCAGTTTAAAGACTTGGCATTACACAGTATGTAACTGCATCGGTGCCTCTGTAAGTCCGATGAGCAAACGGTCGTGTTTATCCTTGCCGTGCATCAAATTAAAAACAAGAAGAGTCTAGCCAAATTCTCCAGAAGTTGAGTTTCGTTACAAAACTCACGGCCATGCTGTTGTAATCGTTTAAAATGTCCTCATACTTTGGGCAGGTTCTGACTGTGAGGGAAGATTCCTTCTACGATTCTATCACTCATTGTGGAGTAGAATTCGTTAATTCTCTTCACCCCGCTGCTAGCACAATGGCCGCTGATAAGAGGAAACAGTGTAAATCCATGTAAAAAAATTGGCGCAATTTTTTCAAGTTGTTTTCCACCAGCTCGCTCATTCGCCTGTGCTGACATAGCCCCTTTAACGGTAAATTTTCGCTGAAAAATGAGTAGCAAAAAGAGGAAAAAAACTGAAAAGGACAGGCAGGGCAAGGAAAAAATGTTTATTGTCCCCTAAGGGATTTCGCGCAGAAGGCGAAATCCCTAGGCGGCACCCTAATAACTAATTAGGGAAAGCACTTACAGTTGAAATATACAGTTAGTATGCCAGAAAAAATCTCGATTTGCTTGAACAGGGGCCGCGAGGAATCAGTAGGTAATGATGACGTTTCTATTGTTTGCGCCCACAAGTACGAAATGGTTAGGATGACGTAACGACAGAAAATCCCGAAGAGACCCCTTAGGTAGATTTTGTGACATTCATTGTGCAGTTATACTTCGATACTCTTTTGCGGTACGTGTCACGTGTCATTCTGTGGAGCCGTTGTTTTGAAAGTTATGGACCAAAAGACACTCGTTAAGCTTATCCCTAGAAGAACGATAGACCATTACAGAAATTCGCCGACAATCAAATTCTGTGCTGACTTATTCTCTGCTCACAGATGTCCTTCCGCTTTAACGTTTAAAATAAGACTAGAATACGCGAGCGTGAATTGATCAAACGTCCTTTTAATTTCTAAGGATTACTTTCCGCCAAATAAAATGAACTGAATGTAAAAAGTGAAAGAGAAATAGCGAAAAATTCAACTTCTAATTAAGTCTTATCTTATGGTTTAGAATAAACTATTCTCGAAACTGAGAATGTTTTGATCAAAGCTGTGTAAATCGAACAGAAACTGTGCATGGAACCTTGCGTTTCCTGTATTTACCTCAGTTATTGTATGTAATTTGTATGGAAATCTTCGTTGTGAATCGGACGGGTATATTTCAAAGAGCTACTCAACGAGCAAGAATACTATTGACAGAAAATATACAGAGCGGGGGCAGCTCTAGTGTCAACTATTACTAGTGATAAGTGAATGCCTTCTGTTTATAGGAAAAGGAGGCAAAACTTAAGTTAACTTAATTTCAAGCAGTTACGTAATAACTATAAATGCAACAGAGAAGCAACTGAACTAATTTTTGTCTTTTTTGTATAAAGTTATTGTATCTCAATACAAACTCATGAGTCATTATTATTCATAACAAGTACCCCGAGTCTTCATAAGGGAAACTAAACAGGTTCATTCAACAGCTACTAAGTTTGATCTTTCTTTTTTAAGAACATCGTTTGTAACAGTGCGACTACTGTAACCGGGACCACCTAGACAAAGTTGACCAATCGGATTACATGAAAATAACGATACATAATTCCAAGAAAGGTGGTTGTGGGCCCATCAGCAGCTCGTAAAAAAACAATAAGTTGCAAGAAGCACAAAATTCAAATATTGATAGCAAACTTTTTTCACGAGAGCAAAATGTTTTTAACCAGTCAATGTTTTTCTGTTCGAAACTTGGAATATAACACCAGGAAACATATTTGTTCGGCACAAGCTGTTATTGTGGCATCTACCAGTAATTTCTTCGCTACCATTGCCGCACTTTGAAGATATAAACATGCGACCTCAAGTCAAAAATATGAACAACGTTTACATTTTTCACCTCCGTCAACATTCTAACGGACCCTCAGGAAACATAGGCTTTCTTTAGCGGGTTCCAAAGTTCACGTCTATAGGTTTTAATTGGTTGATTTCGATCCATGTTGTTGATTTCGATTGACAACTAACTTTCTTGGAGTGCATTGTTATTTTCCTGTACCCGATTGGTCAACTTTGTCTAGGTGGCCCCGGTTATAGAAGTCGCACTGTAAGATGCAAAGACAAAAGTGAATAGTTTACAGGTATCATTAGGGAGTTTACGCAACGACGACGACGGCGGCTACGAAAACGTCACTTAAAAAGTGAATTTGCGTTGCCTCAAACTTTATCGCGCTTATTCCACCCCCTTTAATTCGTCAAATGTTGGCAATTTTTTGGGGGGTTGAATTCTAAAGGACTGCATCAAAGTTCAGGAAAAGAAAAACGTGAAATTAGGCAGTTTCAGGTTCTAGTCGTGCAACGACAGCAGGGAATGTACAAAAAAGCGTCACGAACGTGCAAATTTGTTGTTTTGCTTGTCTAAACCTGTTGCAATACGCTTTGCATATTCAGTTAGCGGACGATTGTTTAGATCGTTATTCCCAATACAGACCATTCTTTGTTCATATTCAGTTAGCTGCAGATCACGCTAAAATTATTATTCATTGTGCAGTGTGACTTTGTAGTGAAAACCGTTAGGACGCTGAATAAACTTCGCTCGTCAAAAAGTTGTCTTGTCAGGATATTTCTTCATGCTGGAAGCAGAAAGTGCATGAGGAAACATGGTGTCAGGAGTAAAAGTCTAGTCTACTACAATCTGGAAACCGAACAAATTCATCGCTAATCGACGATCACAGAGTTCGAGCGAATATGTTTGTGTTCACAGGCCTCAAGTTCACCATGGAAGTTCTCGCGAAAGGACCAATCTTGGATTGGACAAACGAAGGAAAACTTCACGAGCGTTTCCTATAATGAAAAAAGAAGGTGTCGATTTTATGCAGAGGTCTTGTAATGACCAAGGCAGATCCGGAGTTTGTTTGTCTATGCATTTATCAGTGGTCCGGTGAACGCGCACAAAATATTTTTGACAAGGCAACAATTTTATCCGATGATCGCAAGAAATGGGAGATACATCTCAGAAAGGTGGAGGAGCAATGCAAACCCAGAGGGAGCAAACTAGTCGCGGCCACACAGTACAAAGTACTCACTCAAGGTGATATGGAATTACCAAAGTACATGGAAAAGTGCAGGCAAATCACTGATGCATGTGGATGACCAGAAGACGCGAAGGACATGGCTCTCAGGAACGCTATTCTCTGCGTTCTAAAGAATCCAAAAGTTTATCAAAAGTGTTTGGAAGAAGACCAGGACTTGCTTACCGCCGAACGAGTGATCGAAATTGCAACTCACTTGTACAACAGCGATTGTCAAAGATCAATTATGCAGACGCTCAGTACAGCAACTGCAGCAGCAACTGCAATACAGCAAGGATCAACACAGATTCACAAAGTGCAAGCAAAGCATCAAAAAGGCGGAAAATCAACGGAGTGGTCAAATCGAGACAAGACGTTTAGAAATAAAGAGAATGGTGAGACAAAAAGACAAAGTTGTTTTTGTTGTGGAGCAAAGCCTGCTCACCCCAGATCGCAGTGTCCGGCCAAGGATGTTACCAGTCACAAGTGTAGAAAGAAAGGAAATTACAAAAAATGCTGCAAGAGCAAAACAGGTAAACAAGGTACAACTGGTGAACCTAGGCAGGTTCAGGTACATGGTTTACAAGCACCGCTGACAGGAGTTAGTGCCAATTAGACTTCAGTTCGTGATCCTGCACAGGACTACCACATGATGTTTGGTCCACATGTACCACAGGATGACCAACACACAATGTTTCACCATATTCAGACTTTTCATGTGAAGAGTATTAATGATACTTCAAGCAAGCACATCACGCCTCTTTGGTTTAGCAAGTGGAGGACCGATATATCAGGTTGAATGCGAGATCGGTACAGGCGCAGGATGCAACGTCATGCCTTTGTATCTGCACAAATCCTTATTTGCAGACAAGATTCTTATCCCTACCTCTGTGCAGGTGTTTGGATATGGATAATCTCCTGTAGCAAACCTAGGAGCGTGCAGTATTGCGATTCATACTGGTGATAGACAACAGCCACAGATGGCGACTTGTCAACTGACTGATACTCGAACGTATCTCATCCTAGGCAGAGAAACAGCCTAGCAAGTCGGCTTCTTTGCCTTTCCAGAGGTAACTCCGCCCTCTTTAACCAGTACGCCGCAAATCCATACAAGTGTTAACGTCCTGCGACCAGATTCCAGTTAGTTTAACAAGCCTACATGTGAGGTGTTGGATGATGCTGTCATCCTGAATGGAAAGAGACACAGTTTGCCCATAACAAAGGAGTACGTGTTATTCGAATTCTGAGATTTATTCGAAGGTATAGGAAAACTACCATGGGGCAAGCACCATATCCAGCTCAAGCCAGACGCACAACCTGTACAACATCCACCTCGAGCAGTACCTGAGAAGAAGAAAGCAGCATACAAAGAAGAGCTTGAAAGATTGCGCAGTTCGGGAATCATTGAACCAGTTCAGGGAGACACAGACTGGATCAACAGCGTCGTTCCTGTCTCTAAGCCTGATGGATCAATTCGACTATGCCTAGATCCAAAGGACCTTAACAAGAGCATCAAAAGGAACCAGTAACACACAAAAACTATCTATGAAGTTAGTGCTGAACTCCACGGAGGAAAACATTTTACACTTGTTGATGCCAAGTCAGGGTACTGGATGGTAGAATTGGACAATGAAAGTTCACTCTCAACTACCTTCAACTCTCCATGGGGGAAATACAGGTGGCTCCGACTTCCCTTTGGTCTTAAAGTCAGCGTAAACGTATTTCAGGAGAGGTCGAATGCAGGCCTTAAAGAAGTAAAAGGAATCACGGGATGCATCGACGACATCATCACGAGAGGGGTAGATTCCAAGGATCATGACGAAAATCTACTCCAGTTACTCGAAACGGCACGAATGAACGGAATTAAGTTCAATCCAAAGAAGCTGCAGTTTAAAACAACCAAGTGCGATTTCTTCGGACAGACCATCACGCCAAAGGATATGAAGGTCAACGACAAAAGGTCGAGGCCATCAAACAGATGAAAGCGCCAAAGGACAAGAAAGCTCTGCAGAGTTTCCAGGGAATGGTCAATTATTTGAAGCGCTACTTAGCCAAGTTGACGAGACTATTCAAACCACTCAAACCGCTGCTTCGGGAAGAAACGGAATGGACCTGGGACTCTTCCCATCAAGATGCCTTCGATGCCATCAAAGAAGAGCTCTCCAGGACCCCAGTACTCGCGTACTTTGACTGGAAAGAAGAACACGTTATTCAGACTGACGCTTCCATGTAAGGATTAGGTGCCGTACTGCTGCAAGAAGGAAAACCAGTGATCTACGTATCCAGATCTCTCACTCCCGCTGAGGAACGCTATTCCAACATCGAGAGGGAATTGCTAGAGGTGGTGTCCGCCATGGAGAGGCTTCACAGCTAAGTATTTGGTGAACCAATCAGAGTTCAAACAGATCACAAACCTCTAGAAATGATTTGGAAGAAGACTATTGCCACTGCCAGCCCGAGACTTCAACGACTTCTTCTGAGGCTTGCAACATACGAAATTCAAGTCGAGTACATCTGTGGGAAGGACAACTCAATTGCAGACGCCCTGAGACGAGTCGATCCTCTCAGTCCAAAGCCTATGGACTCAAAGCAGGTGGATGTGATTCCAGTGCATCACATCACTTTAACTGTTCCAGCCACAGACAACCGACTGGACAGAACCAGAATTGCCACCACTGCTGATCCAGCCTTGAACCAGTTAAGGCATTACATCTTTCACGGTTGACCGCCTCAGAGGCAGCAACTCTCAGAACGATTGCAACAATATTGGAATTACCGTGAAGAACTTGCAGTTGAAGATGGCCTGATATTCAAAGCACATCGACTTGTGATTCCAACTTCACTGAGAGCAGAGTGTCTAACGGATCTTCATGCGGGCCACTTAGGAGAAGAGAAAACTCTGTTGAGAGCACGAGAGATAGTCTTTTGGCCCGGAATCTCGGATGATGTGAGAAATGCAGTTAAATTATGTGACGTATGCATGAAATACAAGCCTGCTCAACAGAAGGAACCACTAGTACCGCATGATGTGCCCAGCTTGCCATGGTTCAAACTTGGAGTTGACATATTTGGGCATCGTTCTCACCACTACCTGCTGGTTGCCGACTACTTCAACAAGTTCCCTTTCGTAAAGAAACTGACCAGTCAGACGGCGGGACACGTGATACGTCTTCTCAAGACAATATTTTCAGAATATGGGGTACCAGCAACGGTGTACACAGATCAGGGAACCCAGTTCGTGTCCCAATAATTAAAAAAATTTGCCCTGCAGTACAGATTCGAAGTGCAACACTCTAGCCCAAGGTATCCTCAGTCGAATGGTTTCATTGAGGCCATGGTCAAAGTCGTAAAGGGCGTAATGGAGAAGGCCGAAGAGTCGGGTTCTGATCCACATCTTGCAATGCTGATTTATCGTGAGACCCCAATCAGACCGGGTCAGCTCAGCCCAGGAGAGATGCTTTCCTAGCGGAAATATAGAGCACTCCTTCCTATCCATCAATATTTGCATCCCAATCTAGAGATCAGCAGGGAGGAGCAAATAGCACAGAAACAAGCCCAACGTGATGACTACGATCGGACAGCCAAGAAACCTCAAGATCTACAACAATTTCAGAGTGTCCGGTTCCAGTTAGATCCCAAGAAACCAATCTGGCAGAAAGCCGCGGTGGTACGGCAGCCAAGTGAAAGTTCGCCCAGGCGATATGAGGTACAGACTGAATCCGGTGCTTGGTACTTCAGGGATCGTCGCCATATTCGTTCAGCGATTAAGATCCAACCAGAAGAATTGTACCAGGCCCCATCAATTCCCGGAACAGAACCAAAGTTTCCAAGACCTGGACTTGTCAAACATCTCAGCTCAACAGCAGCTGATGTCGCTGACCAGCCATCACAAAAGCCATTGCTCAAACAGTGTGTGCCGGGAAAGACCTCGGTCGGAATTGCGTTGTCTCGTCCACGACATGCTATTAGACCACCTACGAGACTAATTGAACAAATCTAACAATTTAAGAGAAATGTACTTGTAGTGTGTCGTATAAGTAATTGTTGCTGTAATAGCTTTTCATGACAAGAATATCATTAGTTTTCTTTTCTTTTGTTTGTGAACGTGTGACAAGTTTTCGTATCAGCATCTCAACTTTAGCGCATACGAGGGTGTGAAATGTGTTCCAACTTTAGAGTACACGGGTGCAAGAATCCTATGCTAAGTTTTCTAGTCACTGATGTCATCATCTCTAAAGGAGGGGGGATGTTGGAATACGCTATTGCATATTCAATTAGCCGACGATTGTTTAGATCGTTATTCCCAGTACAGACCATTCGTTGTTCCGATTCAATTAGCTGCAGATCACGCTAAAATTATAATTCATTGTGCAGTGTAACTTTGTAGTGAAAACCGTTAGGACGCTGAATAAACGTCGCTCGTCAAAAAGTTGTCTTGTCAAGATATTTCTTCTTTCTGGAAGCAGAAAGTGCATGAGGAAACTGCTGTTCTCGTTGCCGTCGCCGTCGTCGTTGCGTAAATGCCCTATTTAAGGTTGGCCAAGGACGAGAAGTAATTACAGTGAATTGTTCATAGCCTCAAGAATGGCCTATTATTACGATATCGCATGCAAGGTTTCAATCGAAGTCCGTGTGCCTCAGTTGCTTAATATCACTCCGAATTTATCCTTAACGTTGCTTTATTAGATCTCCCCCTTACCACGCGAGCGAGATTTTATTTTCCCCTTCATCTGTTCAGAATTAGATCACAGATGACGTCAAAATGTTGCAAGTCTTACCACATTTTGACGTCCTTTGTGATCCCATTATTAGAGAGCTTTTGATTCTAAGACGAGGACGACAACGAGAACGAGATTTTCTCAATACTAAGTAGTGCGCGCGCGCGAACCAACGTCATTTTGGCGGGAAAATGTGATAGCCGTCGTTATTCTACTACAAGTTTTAAAGAAAATGTCGTAGTGGCGAAAACAAGTCATCAACTGTCAGGAATTTTATCATTTAGCGGTCGGGAGGGGACTTTACCTCCTTCAAAGGAAATAAGCGAACGAACTTTTGTGGTGGAAAACGTAAAATGGAGCTTCCCGGTGTGCTTATTTTTAGAGAACTATAGGCTAGAAAACTTAAAACTAAATGTCTTCCTCGTAGTCGTCCTCGTTCTCGAATTTAAAGCTCTCTATTGAACAAACGCAGGGGAACATGAACTGATCTATTTGCCTAATACAATGAACAGCGGGAAAGAAAAACGACTCAATTGACTTGTGGCGTACGCGGCTGTTTGATTTGTGCCGGCTACGGCATTTTTGGCCCAATTTTCAAGTCACCGACACTGCTTTTCATATTGGCTTCTACCTGTCTTCAGCTGTTTCTTCTTTATTGTACTTGTTAAGAGCTTCTTCAAAACTTCTCCTGAGCCTTTCACTTGCTCTAAGTAGAATAATCGCGTAGACATTTTGAACACTGGGAGTATAAGTCTCTCTCTTAGCGAGGACAACCACTTTGAAGATTTGTTTCAGTTGAGGGATTTTCAACTGTTTAAGAACGCTTTACTTTTCGGGTTCTTATTTTTCTTATTTTGTGGACAAAACAAAGAAAAGAGTCTATTGTAACGTCATTCGTGTATCTTGGGGCAACGATCAATCAAGGTGTATAACTTCTGTTAAGAAAGTCATGCTTCTTTCCCGCGCGCCTAATTAACCTCACAGATGTTATAAATATCGCACCAACCTCGTTTTCTCCGTCCTACTGTAAGTTGGGTATCCTCGTTTTTTCCCATTGATTTATTGCCCGGGGGCTTCGGGCTTTGGCGATAAATTAACGGGAAAAAAAATCCGTCCGCAACTTACAGTTCGGACCTCGAACTTGGTTAGTAAGAGGTATTTATCCCCTGGTCAACAACAGAAACGAGTCAGAGTTCTAAGACTTAGAGTAACAGGCTCGGTATGCTAGTGTAGGTCGCTAGTAACAGTTTAAGAACGAGTCACAAGAAAACGATGCTTAAGATCATGAAAAGTCTTTAACCTCTCTCTACTTAAGTCTTTTCAACTGTCCGACTTACCTTTCGATAAGCTTTACATAACCGCTTATGCGGGTGCCGTAAGTTTATTTGCATGGTGTGTGACCTCTTATAGAATAATTTTTGTTTTTAAGAGCACAGATGAGGAAAAGAGAGGGTGAACTACCTGCGGTTACAGATGGTGAGTGTACAATTCCTTCGCATGTTGTACAGGTAGATGCGTGTAACGGTAGCCTGCGTAGCAAGCGTTTCCAGTTGAGTGATTGCGCGAAAGTTAGAGCGAGAGCCCCCCCCCCCCAAAAAAAAAATGGAAGGGGGAGGGGGAAAGAGGATACGCTTGCCCACAAACCCCACGATTCTGGAAACGCCCCTTGATATTTCGCGGTTCTCGTGTAATGAAAAAGTTCCTTTTTGGTACATTTGAGAGACGGAATGATGTTTTAGTTTAATCAATCTCCAAGTGAAACAATCCATTATATCTCTACAGTTATTTGTTTTTGTTGCTGGTGCTGGCAACGCTGAAGTGCCATCCCAATAACCTCCTTTTCGCCGTATTTTCCCTTTCATTGGCTGTCTCTGTTCTTCGTTTTTTTTGTTGAAAGACGTTTGATGAATATGTTTATCAATTAGGGATAGTGCATTATAGCTAAATGTGTTGTCTTTCCTTCTTTGAAAATTCTAGATCCGAAAAAACAGGATGTTGCTTCCTTAACGGTTTTACCGGAAGGAGAGGATACAGAGGGTGAAATACCTGCAGATGGTAAGTGTATAACATTGTTGTTGTTTGTACAGGTACTAAAATGACGGCGTTGAACTACAACTTACAACTGACTTACCGTCACTTTGCCAGTCATGGACCAAATGATTGCAGACCATAAGCAAATGAATGAGCAAACGTAACTTATACAACGTCTTCTGTGGACCACAGTTGGAATTATTGATGTGAAAATGTCCATAACCTCTGTAATCTGTCTAGTTTTTGGCAATTAAGTGAGCATATCTAATAAGGCGATTGGCAGCCGAGCTGGCCTGTTTTTTCAGGGTGGCTGGCTTAGGGGAGGTGATTTTTTTGCTGGTATTACATGAGGGGAGGTAGATTAGAACAGGCCAATTTTTGTCGCGAAGATTCTTTTTCGTGACACGCCTAAAGAAGAATGATCCAAAGGATTCTTATTATACCTTTCTCCAGCATTCTGTTTGTTTGAATTCAAGTAAATCGCAGATAAATTTCAAACCTTGCCTTGGTATTGGAGGAGGGGGAAGATGAGTTCTTCCCTAATCATTTTTCTTCTTTGATTAGTCATCAGTGCTGATTTATGAAATATGAACTTTTCTGCGGTTTCTCCACTATTCAGACCGTTTGGAAACAGAATGACTTCTTGATGCCAAATTTTCCCATTTATTAGGTGTCTTTCACTGTTTTGTTTGTTGGAAGGCGTTTGATAAGTGGGACAGTGTAGATAAATGTGTTGTTGTTTCTTTGAAAATTTTAGATCCAGGAAAAGAAGATGTCGCTTCTCTAACGCCTTCTACAGCTGCACCCGGTGAATGTGCAATTTTGTCGTATTTCTTTTTTTTTTCATGCGTGTAACATCTTTGTACTTATAATAACTTTTCCAAGATGTTGAAATCATGAATCAAACGATTGCAGACTATAAGCAATTGAATCAGTGATCAAAAGTTACTCGGATTCCCTTTCGTTCTGAATATTCCACTCTGATTAGTTCTGTACATTTTAAGTTTGAGATGTGTGGACGTCATTTTAGAGGTGACATATTCTGAATAATCATTTGATTGATATCCGGCCACACGATAAACATTTCATTTCGGTGAATTTCAGTCCGGTATTACATGAGGCGAGCCAGCCTGAGACAAGCCATGTTTTGACATAAAGGTTTTTACATGGGACCCAAGCCCCTGTATTTAGGCTCTATAAGTGACACAATCCTAGATATCTCTATAGTCTTTCGTTTTTGTTTTTGTTGCAGATGCTGGCAATGATAGACTATCTATCCCAAAAGCTCCTCTCCTTTCCTTTTAAGGGCGTTTCCAAAGTTATTCATCCTTACAAAAACAGGCCAAGCTACTGCTTTATTATAATTATGACTGATTTGGAAGTGATCTCCAAATAGCCATGTTAACCTGGCTTTTATCTAAATTGAATTGTCATTGGTTTTACTCAATAACTTAAGTGTAATCTGGAGATAAACTCCTTCTTCTTTGTTTTTCTTCTTTGAGCAATCATATGCATTGGTGCTTTGCATCCATGATAACGTGTCTATAAACAATGAATCTGTACGGATTTGCAGAGTTCTTAGGGCCAGTCTGAACATTCTGTAGTTTCTTCACCATTCAGGCAGTTTTCAGAACAGGAGGACTGAATGCCATATAATCCCTTTTGTTGGTGTCTCTGATTGTTTTGTTTGTCGGACGGCGTATGGTGAACATGTTTCCGCGTTTTTTGTCAAAAAAGGATTTCATATACGGTATATTTAAAGTGTGGTGTCTAGGAAATAACCTCTGTGAGAAATACGCTTTTACTTTTATTCAGCACTCGAGAAGCACGTTTTGATTAATTTCAACACAAGCATATAACCCTGAAGCGTCCTAATTCCCCTTATTGCTCAGGCGTTTCCATGGGAACGACCCGTGCTATAAAATGGGAAGGGATGTGTTCTTCTGGCACAAATCGCTTTCTCGCGCCCTCAGCGTTCCAAACCAGAGCACAGAGCACATGGCTGCCTGAAACATGGTGAGCAAAGGCATCTCTGTTCGGTTTACAATAAAAGATGGGAGCAAATGGTTCAGTTCCGTCAGAGATTGACTAACTCTTCTAAGTGAACCTTAATTATCAAGAAGCCCCCTTGAAGTAGTAAGCTCTCAAAGGAATTGGAACAGAGTGTTTCTGAATTCTGATCAACTCAAGAGTCTTTTGAAGATACTAGGAATGCCTATCGTTATCTAGCATTACTCTAAACTCACTGAAAAGGGACAGATTCTGATCGTGCAAACTGTCGTCTCAAAAGTCTAATTCAACGACGAGTTGATTAAAATTTCCGAGAAGCGGAACTACTGTTACAGTGCTACTGTTTATATTTTTTACTATATGAAAGAATGGTGTACTTTAGTGTATTGAACAGAGCACTTGCCAGGCTATATTTTTCTCTCTAGAACAAAGTATTCTTGTATATGGAAGAGGAACGGGAAATCATTGTTTTCGACTGATAAATATTTGTCATGCTATAAATTCACGACCTAATTGCACTCGTATCTTCGAACAATATGGCTTTCCAGCTTTACTCTAGAGAATAGATTGGTACCTTTAGAAAAGTCCGCATGCTCACGGGAAAAAATCACAACTAATTGCTTGGTTGAAAGGTACCTAAGATTATGTAGTTCACGAGACAATCGTTCACTTCAATCACTTCTTGATTATCACTCTGACCTTGTAGTGGTTTCTATGTAACCATAGTTTAACACCTAACAGCGCTCGAGTAATCTTCTGGTAGGTTAAAGGGAAACGGGATCTATGTCTAACTGATCACCTCTTCACTTTGACCAATTGAGACTCAAGAGAAGAGAACATTGCTACTTCCGCTGTGTCATCAGACGAACAGGAACCAGATAGGGGTATAGCGTAAAGTTCCATTTACTTCGTCAATGTTTTAAATTATCTTGTATGTAAGAGAATTTTTTTCGCGTGAATTGAATCCAGAAAAAAAAAACATAAACATACATGATTACTACTTTCAAGTTTCAACATCCTCCTCTCGCAAATAGCTAGGCTAATTGAGTTGGGCTATGGAAAAGATATAGTGCACATTCACTAGGAAAAAAACAAAATGAAAAGAAAAAAGAGAACAGAACTATAAAATGTACAAGAAGGTACGCCCTACCTTTTGCCGATACAAGGTTACGAAACTTATTGTACATTTTATGTCGGCTTAATCAATCAATGCGATAGGGTTGCCCCGAGTATCCGAGCTGCAGGCTCATGTATGAAGCGCATGACAATCATAATTAACTAGTAGTAACCAAAAGTTACGTAGTGCGGGCGACAACGATCGAAGGTGAAAACGCTTTTGCTCCAACGCTGTGCTTGGTGTAAATTTCACATGACAGATGGTCAAAACAAGCGCGATCAGATTACGAGTGATAGAAGGTTCAAACGTGCGTAATCAAATTGCGTTATGTGCATTCCGTTCATTCTTAGTGGACGTCCAAATGAATTCTGGCTACATTCTCGACCCCAGTGCTTAGGGGTCTGGGAATGCGCGCGTAACTACATACATGCGCATGCGTAATAACAACCCGGAGGTTAGGATTGCGTCTTGTCGCCCGCAATAATAATATAATGTCTGAAAATAATAATAATTTAAAAGGTTACAAATATATAAGACAATAATAATAGTTCTTCTTACTCGCGATCGCCCAGAGCAATTCCCCTCTTTTTTTGTATGCAGTTTTCAATGGAATCAAACCACTATGAGATGAAGCCGCGTTCCCAAAGCTTATCATTTTCTTAAAATATCAGCGAATTGTGTGGCTAGCATGCTATTTCACTGTTTTTATGATTCTTAAAACTGCATTTCAAAATATTTCGAAAACGCTCTCATAGAATTTGAACTTTGCCATAATGGAGGCAATTATGGCAGGTACATACTCCCTTAAGCAATTTCTTCAAAAAACTCCTGGTACAGAGAAACACAAAGATAAATGAAAAACGTAATGGCGTCATTACGTTGCCATGGCGACTCCGATTACATAAAACCCAGATCACAAGAAATTTTCATCTTTATATAATACAGCTGTGGTAACCTTTTTTCCATATCTTTACTCATGCCGACGTAGTTAATGCTCAAACTGGGGAGGTATCAACCCCAAAAATCCAGTCGAGCCACCTTAAATGTGTGGTTAGGGAGAACTCAAATACTTTGAGGACTACTGTTCCACATTCTTGCGTCGAATCTCGAAAAAGGTCGAGAAGAACAATTATAGATTGAGAGATATCGCTGTGCTTTAGTATCACATTTCCATGCTAGGAAATTTTTGTGCCTTTGTTAGTTGCGATATTGGAAACTAACTGTTTTTCTAAACACATTTCCAATTGCAATTTATGCTAAATCTTGATTTTTTACGCTTTCGATACATCTAAAAAACGGCTCGATAGCATTCTTTTAAAAAAATCGTCACATAATGTTTATGACTTTTATAACATTGTCACAAGTTTATCTTCTCAGCGATTACCATTTCAAAAGCTCTTCGTTTTCTTAACTGCCGAACATCAAGATCTTGTCCAAGTTATACTGAGTTTCCAACCATAAAAACTTCATCCCAAAATATCTCGATAACGCTGTATTAGACTTAGCTCAAACTTCCATTATATTGACGTCAGGGACGTCATCATTGTCGTTGCTCAAGGTCCCAAATGAGTGCTCTCAAGATGGATTTCCACTGTCGCGTAATTTTTGTGTGCGTACATATAACAGAGGTATGCAGGTAAACGGGGTATTATAAATGACGTGGGTTCCTTACTAACAGCCTGTGCGTATTAACTTGGTGTGCATAATTGGGTATCGGTATTGTTTGGTATATATTCCCGAATGTGCACTTTTAAAAGCGGAGCACTTTTATAAAGTTGATGTCTGCTTTCACTGGTTGTCTTCTTTGATTAGGTGTCCATATGAACGTTGTGTTCGCGGTAATAGGGGTCTCCGTATTTATGCAGGGTCTGATTAAACGTGGCCTGTGTATTTCAAAGTCGATATATAGCACAAATGTTGTTGTGGCAATTTTATGAACTGGTTTTACCATAGTAACGGGTTTGTCCGTATCACAGCGGTCGGAATTTTAACGGTTTTTTCCGCCTTACGATGCTCCCGGATCAGTTCTCTCATACATAATTTTTTCCTTAGTGTCCGCATCACCGGAGTGTCAGTTTTTAATGGCTCGCCGGTTCTGAGACAATTTATGCTTTTTATTGTTTTACTAACGTTACGCTAGTGTTTCGGCGAGAAATTATATCCAGCAACTTAGGTTATCATGATTTAATGTTGAGGTGTTTCCTTTTTTTGCAGTTGAAGTTAGAGAAGACCTCGAGCAGATGAGAAAAGGAATAGAAGAGTTGAATATCTCAAAGACAAAGGAAGAACGAAATGAAGGTCGGTTTCAGCCCTAAAAGAAAAAGCTTAGTTAAGGTGTTTTATGTACAGAATGGTATCATAACTGGTGGGTTTTATGAGCCAGCTCAGTTCTTGTTATTCCGGCCGGTAAAAAAGTTGCGCTCTGTACGTGAGGAATTGGATAGGCCCGGGAGGGGGAGGTATAGATTCAACCTTTGTGGTTTTAAATATTGTTTGATTTAGCGTGGAAATCGGGGAATGGATAAGCTCTCGAAAAACACGCTTTGAAAACCAAGGAGTCCATGAAACATTCATTCATTGCACTACTATGATTGATTGAGGATTCTTGGACAAGTAACCTCTTGGTTGCTCGCAAAAGTTAAACCTCAACTTCCTAGCTGTTATGAAATGAGAAATGCCTGGGAGCGCAAAACTGTGGAAACTAAGTGTCTTTGAGTTATCTGTTTAGTCAAGTCTAGCGGAACAAACCTTTGTTAAGGTGTTTTGAAACAGTTTTTCTGTCCTTAACTCACTGGTGTATTTTGTTTGACTCGCACTTTGTAATTAACCCTATCGGGGTATCCACTGGCTTAATTTACCTTCTGTTCTTATTCATCTACACACATATATGTATATTTACACAAACTTTTTTGTGTTTACTATTGTAAATTAATGATTTTGAGTGGGTAACTGTATATTTATAGCTACTGTCCACTTATGATCTATGTGTGGGGTTCAAGAAAAAAGCGATTGAAGAAAAAAGTTAATAACATAAATGGTACCCCTTTCGTACTTTCCATTGGAAAATGGTACCCCTTTAACATACCTGTCTTTTTCAGTCGACCTTTAAGGCTTTTAAGAATTGTAAAAAAGCCGATCATTAAGAAATTGTCACCACCAACTGATTTTGGATTGAAGGTTGGCACGATATAGTTTGAAGTAAAATCGACATTACTATGGCAACAATTAATAAACGAAAAACTGAATTGAGTTAAAGACGAATTTGTACGATAATGACCTGCCATGGAAAATTCGACATAATGAACTTCTAGTGTGGTGTTTGGCAAATAACCTCTGTGAATACAAAAAATTCTGTTTTAATTCAAATAGATTGTACAAAGTTCCAACCTCGCATTAGGCATTTCAGGTTTTTCAGTGGGAAGGAGTGAATGTTGTCAAATTCATGTTCTTCTATAACCATTTATCGGTGCTTTCTACCTATAATAACGTATCAGTAAACAGGCTGTACGGATTTTCAGAGTTCGTCAGGCCCAGTCTGAACGTTTTGCAGTTCCTTCCCCATTTAGACAGTTTACAGAACGACTGGATGCCATATTTCCCTTTAATTGGGTGTCTTTGATTATTTTGTTTGTCAGAAGGTGTTTGATATACTGTACATGTTTCCGCGTTTTTCCCTGTCAAAAGTTGATAGTGCGGAGCAGTGCAGTGCAGCCCGGAATCCTAATCTCGAGGTTGCTATTGCACATGCGCGGCAAGTATGTAGCCAGCATCATTCTCGAACCCAGTGCTTCCCTCCATGATCGTCATGTGCAGAAGAGCTCTTGGGTCGAGATTGTAGCCAGCATTAGTGTGTACTTCCACTAAGAATGAATGGTGTGCATAGAACGCAATCTGATCACGCACGTTTGGACCTTCTTTCTCTTGTAAGTTAATCACGCGCGTTTTGACCTTCTATCACGTGAAACTTACGTAAAGTACAGCGTTGGAACGAGAGTGTTTGCCTTGATCCTACCCGCACTTCAATCCTAACCTTTTGTTTTTACTCGTGGCTAATTGTGTCCCAATGTATGGGTCTTCATAGCTCAGGTGGTAGACCACCGCAGCGCTAACGTAGAGGCCATCGGTTCGAATTCCGTTGAAGTCCCGAAATTCTTTTTTTTTTCGGGTGAATTTACAATTCAGAACTTAAATTGCCATTACCATTGCGACGATGATATCGTCATTTTAAATTTCTATTTTTGCCGTTGACATCCTCTTCTTCGGATATTCTAGATCCGAGAAAACCGGAGGTAGCCTTTACAACGGCTTCGTTTGAAGGAGAGCAGGCAATGCGTAAAGATGTGGAGTGTGAAATACCTGCACCTGCGGTTTGCGGATAGTAAGTGTATAATTTCGTCCTATTTTATTCAGGGGAATGCGTATAACAACAACAACAACTAACTGATTTATCATTGTCATTATACCCATAAATACTCCTCTAAAACTTATCATGGGACCAAACGAGACCATAAGCAATTGAATGACAACAATTAACTGATATTTTCCTCACGTATAGAATGTACCTCTCTCATTTTGTCGATTTAGGTTTGGAAACTAGCATCGTTTAACGGTCTTTAACAACGATACCACTTTGAAATTATTGATGTGAAAAATGTCATTAACGTTTGTAAACAATCAATAGATCGATATTCGACGACTGATGAATACCCCACCCCGACCCCGCTCTATCTTGTTTGAAGCAATGAAGTTAAGGTGCTTCCGTTATTATTGGGGACGCAGTGACCTACGACAAACATTGTCTGATAACTTTTTCGGTTTAAACCGGACCGCTAGGAAACTTTGAGAAAACCTGCAGCCATCTTTGAGGAAAGTTCAGGGAAGTATGTAAAATTGAATCGCAAGTGGACCCCACTTTATCAATTTTTTGCCTTTAATTTCTACTATCAGGTTTTTAATGATATTTTAATTTGGCAATTATGGAATGAGGCTGAGTATGACCTGAAGATTTATGCAGATCGAGGAGGATGTTATCAGCCGAGTTAAGGTGGCTCGGTAGGGTTTTTGAGGGTCAATGCCTCCCAAGTTTGAGCATAAACTACGTCACCACTAACAAAGATTTAGAATAACTTGTCCAAGATGTTTAAATCAGGGATCAAACGATAGCAGACTATAAGCAATTAAATCAGTGATCAAAAGTAACTCGGATTCCCTTTCGTACTGAATATTCCACTCTGATTATTTTCCCATTTATTAGGTGGCTTTCATTGTTTTGTTTGTTGGAAGGCGTTTGATAAACATGTGGGAGGGACAGTCAAGAGGACAGCCTAGATATTAAATCTGTTCATGTTTCTTTGAAAATTCTAGATCCAGGAATACAAGATGTTGCTTCTCTAACACCTTCCCCGGAAGACGAGGATACGAAGGATAAGGATGTGAAGGGTAAAATACCTGCAGGTACAGCTGCACCCGGTGGGTGTTTTATTTTGTCGTATTTCTTCGTCGTACTTATAACAACTCGTCCAAGATGTTTAAATCATGGATCAAATGATAGCACACTATAAGCAATTATATCAGTGATCAAAAGTAACTCTGATTCCTTTTCGTACTGAATATTTCACTCTGATTAGTTTTGTACATTTTAAGTTTGAGATGTTTTCGTCATCGTTCTAGAAGTGACATATTGTGAATAATCATTTGATTGATATCCGGCCCTATGATGAACGTTTCTTTGGTTTTAGGCAATTAATTAATTGGGCATTGAAAGCCGGGTGGGCCTGCTTTGCCAAGTTGGCTTGGTGTTTTATGGAGGTGAATTTCAGCCCGATATTAGATGAGGCGAGCTAGCCTGGGACAAGCCAAAGGTTTTAACATGGGACCCAAGGCCCTGGATTTAGGCTCTATAAGTGACATAATCCTAGATACCTCTATAGTCTTTTGTTTTTGTTTTTGTTGAAGATGCTGGCAATGAAAGACTATCGATTTTATAAGCTCCTCCCCTTCCCTTTTGAGTGCATTTATAAAGTTATTTATTCTTACACAAATACGCCTAGCCACTGCTTTATTGATTTAGAAATGATTGCCAGATAGCCATGTTAACCCGGCTTTTTACTCAGTACAATTGTATCATTGGTTTTACTCAATAACTTCAGTGTAACCTTGAGGTGAACTCCGTCTTGTTTGTTTTTCTTCTTTGAACAATCATTGGTGCTTTGCATCCATAATAACGTGTCTGTAAACAATGAATCTGTGCGGATTTGCAGAATTCTTAGGGCCAGTCTGAACGTTTTGTAGTTTCTTCACCATTCAGACAGTTTTCAGAACAGAAGGACTGGATGCCATATTTTCCCTTTCGTTGGTGTCTCTGATTGTTTTGTTTGATGGACGGCGTATGATGAACATGTTTTCCGCGTTTTTTGTCAAAAAAGGATTTTGTATACCGGTATCTTGATTTAAAGTGGGGTGTTTAGGGAAAAACCGAAGTGCGAAATAATTTACTTTTATACAGCACTCAAGAAGCACGCTTTGATTAATTTCAACAGAAGTATATAGTTACCCTTAAGCGCGTAAATTCCGCTTATTTGCTTAGAACCATGCTTAGGTTTTTTTAGCCGTCCAATCAGAAGCAAGAAAATTTTCTTGCTCTAATGTGGAATCAGAGAATTGAAGGCTTCTTTGTCTATGAAATAGCTAATCTCGGAATTTTCCAATCCTTAACACTTCTCCAAGTAATTCCATACCTTAATATTGAGCAGTGAAACGTTTTACATCAATTTTATATAAAATAATCAAGAGTTATATGCTTCTGATTTTAAGCTCTTCGCAAATGTACACGTAAGTCAAAACAGCTACTGGGTAGCTAGAAACACGAGTATGTACGGTGCAACAGAGCATCGAGTTTTGGGTCGGGTCTGAAATAGGGTAGGAAAAATCAAATATTGTGGTTTGAAATAGCTTTCAAGTTGCAAGAAGCATGCTGCACAATCGGTAAATGGCAATCTCGTAAATTTTGCGCGATCGTGACCTGCCATGAAAAATTCGACATCAAGAACCTAAAGTTTTGTGTTTGGCCAATAACCTATATGAAATTAAAACCATTTTGTAAATTTCTTAGAATTCAAATATATTACAGATAAATTTCAAACCTTACATTGGTATTGAAAGGGGTGGTGGGAGGGGTGGGGGGAGATGAATTCTTTCGTAATTCATTTTTCTTCTTTGACCAATTATCGGTGCTTTATATCTGTAATAGCATTGCAGTAAACAATCTGTACGGATTTGCGAAATTGCTCAAGCCCTGTTTGAAATTTTCTACGCTTTCGCCACTATTCAGACCCTTGGCAGAAAAGAATGACTTATTGATGCCAAATTTTCCCATTTATGAGGTGTATTTCATTGCGTCTTTTGTTGAAAAGGTGTCACAAGAGGGACAGTCTAGATAAATGTGTTCATGTTTCTTTGAAAATTCTAGGTCCAGGAACACAAGATGTTGCTTCTCTAACACCTTCCTCTGAAGGAGAGGATACGCAGGATAAGGATGTAAAGGGTGAAATACCTGCAGGTGCAGCTGCACCCGGTGAGTGTTTTATTTTGTCTTACTTCTTATACTTTTGGGGGTGTATCATTGTCGTACTTATAACAACTCGTCAAAGATGTTGAAATCTTGGATCAAACGATAGCAGACTATAAGCAATTAAATCAGTGATAACTCGGATTCCCTTTCGTACTGAATATTTCAGTTTGATTAGTTTTGTACATTTTAAGTTTGAGGTTTGTCTACATCGCTTTAGAAGTGACATATTGTGGATGGTCATTTGATTGATATCCGACCCTACGATGAACATTTCTTATAAGCAATTAATTAATTGGGCATTGACAGTCGGGTTGGCCCTCTTTTCCAAGTTGGCTCGGTGTTTTATGAAGATGAATTTCAGCCTGGTATTACATGAGGCAAGCTAGCCTGGGACAACCAAGTTTTGACGAAAAGGTTTTAACATGGGACCCAACCCCGTGTATTTAGGCTCTATAAGTGACACAATCCTATTGTAGATATCTCTATAGTCTTTTGTTTTTGTTGCTGATGCTGACAATGATAGAGCAATTATCGGTGCTTTGCATCCGTAATAACGTGCCTGTAAACAATGAATATGTACGGATTTGCAGAGTTCTTAGGGCCAGTCTGAACGTTTTGTAGTTTCGTGACCATTTAGGCAGTTTTCAGAACAGAAGGACTGGATGCCATATTTTCCCTTTCGTTGGTGTCTCTGATTGTTTTGTTTGTTGGACGGCGTATGATGAACATAGTTTCCGCGTTTTTTGTCAAAAAAGAATTGGCAAAAAAAATTGTATACCGGTATATTTAAAGTGTGGTGTTTAGGGAATAACCTCTGTGAGAAATACGCTTTTACTTTTATTCAACAATCGAGAAGCACGCTTCCGTTAATTTCGACAGAAGCATATAACCCTGAAGCTTCCAAATTCCGCTTATTTGTTGAGAACCATGCTGAGGTTTGTTTTAGCCGTCCAATCAGAAGTAAGGAAATTTTCTTGCTCAAATATCAGAAAATGATAAAGGCATCCCTGTCAAAATAGCTTATCTCGGAATCTTACATAACTCAATATTTGCGCTGATCCGTTTTACATCAATTTTACATAAAATAATCAAGAGTTATATGCTTCTGATTTTAAGCTCTTCGCAAATGTAGACGCAAGTCAAAACAGCTACTTGGTAGCTAGGAACACGAGTATGTGCACTGCAACAGACCATCGAGTTTTGGGTCGGGTCTGAAATAGGGTAGGAAAAATCAAATATTGTGGTTTGAAATAGCTTTCGAGTTGCAGGGAGCATGCTGCACAATCGATAAATGCCATTTAGCGATTGTGTGTATTCTTGTAAATTTTGCGCGATCATGACCTGCCATGGAAAATTCGACATCAAGAATTTAGAGTTTTGTGTTTGGCAAATATCCTCTATGAGAATAAAAACATTTTGTTTGTTATAGTATTCAAATAAATCGCTGATAAATTTCGATCCTTGCATTGGCATTTGCAGGGGAGGGGAGAGATGAATTCTTTTGTAATGACTTTCCTTCTTTGACCAATCATCGTTGCTTTCCACCTGTAATAACGTGTCAAAATATAATCAATCTGTGTGTGGAGGTGAATTTCAGCCTGGTATTAGATGAGGCGAGCTAGCCTGGGACAAACCAAGTTTGGGCGCAAAGTTTTAAACATGAAGCCTTTATAAAGAATGACCCAAACGAATGTCATTACTTTTCTCCGGCATTTGTTTGCATTATATTCTCTCTTTATTTTCCCTTTTACTTACATATAATATGGTGAGAGAGAGTTGAATTTAATAAAGTCTTAGCCATGACAGTTGGAACTCAAATCCCTGTATTTAGGCTCTATTAAGCCTGGTTCACACTTGCGACATAATGACATAACGACATAATAACATAAGAAGCTTATGTCGCTAATGTGAACATCGACATAACGACACTACCGTGAGCCAAACA